>JALIZH010006522.1:0-33252 GCA_030522465.1 Rhipicephalus appendiculatus | reverse complement strand
CCGTAACAGCTACGCCACCACGGCGGAGAAGACAATACACTGCAATAACTTTTGGAACACAATGAAATTATCTTGAAATTGAATTACCAAAAGTTCATCATTCATTCACGACTAATGAACACTTTATCTGCAGCGCATATCACTGAAATCTCAGAAAACGTGGTTCAACTTCCCACGCTTGATGTTTGGCACACAGATGAACTTGCCTCTGTTTTTTTCTTTGTTCTCTTTTGATCAATTTTTCATGCCATAAGAGAAACGTGCATTCTATATTTCAGTCAGGAGTAATTGGGAAACTCATGAATAATTTTCTTGAATACGTTCACTTGAAGTAATTCCTTGCGTTACTGAATCGCAAGCCCACAAAATTAGTTCATTACATTAATAATTACAGCAGAAAGTTTAATTACACTAACTTCATTACTGCAATTTCCGTGCTTCCTGTACTGTCTTAGAGGAAACGAAATTCTCGTATCAAGAGAACGCCATGCAACAGGATCATTCACTTACCGTGATTAACCTAGCAAGCCCGACAAACCGCTTTCTTTCCAAGCAAACTCTGTTCTCGTTATATTTTACGAGCTAGTTAGTCCTTCACCGGAAATTGTCTGGAACAAGTCCAGCTGCCAGCCGTATGAGCACAACCAGTCGAACGCCATGTAGACGGCTACTCGCTTGGCCCTATCCGATGTCTACAGCAAAAACGTTCCTTGATCCGTTAGACTTACTAACCTACTTGTAGCTTTGAGATTTTTGTTGTCGCCGTCGCCTTACGAAGTCAGACAAAACGAGACGAGAGTCTCACTCGCTGAGAGCCAAGCTTAACAATCAGCTTTTCGTCCTTACTGTAGAGACCAATCTGGTTTGTCCTTCTATCTTCTATTGTCTGGGTCGCAATTTCCGCTGTTTTGAAGATGTTAGAGATCTTCGTCCTTGCTTCTTCAGTCAGACACCCATACACAAAGACTGTCAGAATAAAGATTGAAGGTGAAGGCAGTCAGAAAAACCTATGTCGTGAGTTACAACATCACAGATGACCTCAAATGTAATATAATCAAGCTAGCGTACCGCAGCGTTAGGCTCCTTAACATCAACCCACGAGAATGTACGCTGTCAGAATGGAGAATGGCAGTTGAAGGAAGTCGGAAAAACCAAAGCCGTGATCTAAACTATTAGCAATGCTAAGATATGAACAACGGGGCGTACTTTGATTATGTCAAGACGAAACTTTAAAGATAGCTTTAAAATCTAGACGGTCCCTTAGAAAAAGCGCTACAAGCGATCCAGCGTGACCGTCTCAACACGCAAAAGAACAAGAACGCGTTCTTGCTCTAAGTAGTTGATCAAGACACGACGTTGTAAGTAGTCTTTTAGTAGCGGCTACGATTAAAAGAGGCGTCGCTGTATTCTGACCGTTTGCTGTTTCTTAGCCCCCTGACGTTTCGCAAAAACAACCAGAAAAGAAATTTAGTCAGCAGCTTGTGCTTGTTTTTACATTTGCCTTCCGACCCTGAATTTACAATTCTTTCTTTCTTCAGGATCATCCAAGCTAAATGTTAAGCTCTTTTTCGTTCCGCGAGAAGTATCGTCTTAGCTCCTGCATAAGCGGACTCCTTTTTACCCTGCGGTCTCCTTTGCTTTTTGGTCATCCACTTCGCTGTTTCCAGATTTGCACTTGTTTGCTTGAGTTCTTTGGTGCTAGTGTGTTCGCTCACGGTTTTCCTTAAAATTGTTTGTAGTCCATTTCATTCTGTCAATATCTTTAGAAGAACAGAATGATAGCACCGAATATATGTAAAGGTAAATGTATCAGGCTTCACCGTCTTACACACCATTCACCGTGAAGTGGCTCCCTTCATCCTTATAGGCCCATACAACCTCTTAAACAGAACACTTCCGAGTTGCAGTCCCACGTGTGTTTGGTTGAATCAAGGAGAAACAGAAGATGAGAGGGAAAAGAAATGAAGAGTGATTCAAGCCTCTCGGATTCAATTTGACAGCCTGATCCGCATTTGAAAGCTTGCCGCTTTGGTGAGGAGTGTTATTTTCACAGCGAAAAGCTGGCCCGTTGCATCTAAAATTTAAGGCGCAGAAGCAGAATTATGTGCAATGTGCATGGTGTAACTTTCTCGTCGAGAAATAATTTTATTGTGGGCTACATATTGTTGTGCCAGAGTTCTTGCCCCTCGGGCAACCCTTCTGCCCACGGGGAGATAGGCTAGCCGCCAGTGTTTCGGCGAACTCTTGGCTTCCCCACCAACGTCATTACTCTACGGCTCTGGGGAACCGGTCGCCAACCCCAGAAAAGCTTGACGAACATGTCCGTCTTCGACTGTACTGCGCCGAACTTCGACGAACCGTCAGTGCCGCGACCGCACAGGTGGAATTCCTCCGACTTCCTGCCTGCAGTTAATCAGACTGTCTTCGACAGATCCGAGTAGTGTCGCGCAGGCCTCACCACGATCAGTCAACGACCGGCCTGCGTAGGAGGATGTCCTAAAACGGGCGGACGACTTGGACCACGCCCCAAGTGCCGTAGAGAGGACACGAAACAATGGACTTATACCTTAGTTAGGGCCGTGCCGGCCCCTTGTTAGAAGAGTCGCCCCAGCCGACTTTGTCGTGCTGGCAGGCTTCGTGCGGCTCAACCTGCTATAAAAGTTGTTGCTGATTTCTAATCACTTGCCTCCTGATTCAGCCTCTGAGCGAAAGTCCGACTTGAGCAACGTCGGCTCGTCAGCCTTGCGGCTCACTACGACACGCTACCATCGCTACCTAGCGAACTTCGTAACAGTGGTGGCAGCGGTGGGATGCTGTGATCCCCTTCTTCGTAACAATATACAACATGCAAAAGGCGGGATGGAAAGAAAGATGAAAGGTGACTTTTAAAATATAGTTTTTTACTAGAGTTTTGCGCACGAAAATAACGATAAATACAACACGATATATACGTTTTTTCCCCGTAGGGGGTAAACCTACGCAATTTTGCACTGCGCATCGCGTCTTGCATATTCTTTTTTTTTTCTTGATGTTTTTCTCTTGGTACGCGAACACTGCGACTCCAATATCATTTCTCGCCGAAAGCTCCATTGTGTAAGCGGCTTTGCACTCCATAGGGACCTGCGAGCTGGAATCATCATCGATATGTTTGCATACAGGGTTGCACAGGTCGCATGGAGACAGCGAAGTTCGCCGATTATTCTGATATAATATTGACGGAGTGGAATCTATTCTTAGTTGGCCCTGCACTGTATCGGAAATGCACCTATTTTTTGCTTTTGCATCGCCATGCGCGTCTCCTAATCTTTTTTTTTATTTGTTTATTTTACTAGCAAGCAGGCAGATTATACCGGGCTCCTCTAAGGTCAAGACGATGGGTAGATTGCTGTGCTGGACGCTGTCCAATACTTCAGCCAAACACTTGGCCTGTGTTTGAATAGGTCTTGCTCGTCACAATATTTCTTCTGGTTCTCATCCCAGTAGTTCACTGCGCTTGTACAGAAAGGCCTCCCGTGTAAGTTCGTTGCCAAATTGCATTTTACCGGTGCGCTCTGTCCACAGAGCTCTCGTGATGACTTTGTGGGAGGTCTTGGCTCAGGCAAACATTGATGTCCCGGGCTAAATTGAAGCGATGTGCCCTTCAAGCTTTCTTTTGGGCGTATGGGTGCAATTCTGTCGATCCAGTATCTCATCTTCCTGGTCAATCTTTTGCGTATTATTTTTAGCAAGGTAGCCAACTCGTAGCCTTTTCTTTCTGGCTAAACTTTCTTAAGCTTGCCCAGCATATCTCTTTCTTTCTTTCTTTCTTTCTTTCTTTCTTTCTTTCTTTCTTTCTTTCTTTCTTTCTTTCTTTCTTTCTTTCTTTCTTTCTTTCTTTCTTTCTTTCTTTCTTTCTTTCTGTCCCTCTCCCTCTCATTACATCTCAGTATAGCTTCTGTATGAAGAAAGAAAGAACTATGCGGTAAAATTTCGTAAAGGTTGGTCTCACTTTTAGCACTGCTTGTTATCAAGTTATGTCCGCCGCCGTGGAGGAGTGGTTATGGTGCTCGGCTGCTGACCTGAAGGTCGCGGGTTCTATCCCGGCCGTGGCGGTCACACTTAGATGGAGGCGAAATGATAGATGCTCGTGTACTACGCGATGTCAGTCGACGTTAAAGAAAACCAGATGGTCAAAGATTCCGGAGCCCTCCACTACGGCGTCTCTCATAGTCATATCGTGGTTTTAAGTAGAACCCCAGATGATATTATTATTATTATTATTATTATTATTATTATTATTATTATTATTATTATTATTATTATTATTATTATTATTATTAGTTATCACGTCGTGTGCCAGCCAGCGCGCAAATAAGTATTACATGCAACTAACTTCGAGTATGCTGATGAGAAACTAGTAATCTAGAGGCCATCCCACACTCAACAACGAGTCTGGTGCAACGACTCCGAGACACTTTGTTCTGGCCGTTTACGAAACACGTCTTGTATTACGCCATCAGGTGCGTGCGAACAGGGACACTATGGAGTCAATACGCGTTGAGGCTTGAAAGACTGAGCCACACTGCACGAAAGTTGGCGCATTACCTCAGAGCGCTTCGCGGAGCGCCTGCGACCGACAGCACCAACCGACACTCATTTGTTCCACGTAGTCGCGCACGCCACTCTCCGCATCATCGAGCGCTCGCCGTGGAAACATCGATCTTCTCTCGTCTAGACGTCGCGTGCTAACATGTGCCTTGCTTCATATTAATCAATCGATGATACGCCGGGGACCTAGCTCCCATCACTGCTCCATCGGAACGTACTTGTGAACAGGCAGGAGAAACATTGTACTAGTGAATAGTATCAACTCTCGCGTGCGAATTTGTGGTATCGAATGTTACTGATATAAAGCCTTAGGCGCCTCATCAAACGTGAGAAGTGGCTGTCGGCGTCGGCGCCTAAACGAATGATGAAAGAATTGGAGGACTCTTGAGCTTCGCCTTCAAGAGTAGAATGCGATAGTGTAATCGGGCCCCGTGCGCATTGCCTTCAAACATGCAACAAGGAAAGGAACGTCTGCGCGTGTAACATGGGCCGTTTCAAACTATCCTAGAATGTCTACTGGATATGCAATTGCTAAGTGCCCACTATGCCATAGTTCTTCCATTTGCTATTTGGCGAAGTCCCCACTACTCGTCCGTAAGGTGCCACGTGCCCTTGCGCAAGTGCACACTTTGTAGTGGGTGGGCAGCTTAAGACCATCCACTCATTGCGCAATTCACTTGTTTTGACACCTGGTGCGATTCTAAGATACTAGTTCCCGTTGGCAGTGGCGCCAACGGGAACTCGGGCACCTGGGTAGCTGGTTCAGTCAAATTGGCTGAAATTTTTTCCAGTTGATTCTAAAGCATTACTCGAGAGGTAGCAACCATATGAGGTCGGATGAATTAGGCGTCTTGGAAATGGAGCCGTTGAAACGAGTTGGGAAGTATGTTCCCTGCGGGCGTTTAAGGGTTAAAGAGTTATTGAACACGACGGCCGAACTAGAGTGAAACGCAAGAGCGTGGTGTCTACCTTGTTGCCCGGCCGCGATTTTTCTCGGGGCGAGCGCAAGCGCAGAACGTGGTGTTACAGCCAGACGAGGGAAGCCCGCGTTGCAGAGCTATTTTTGGTAATAAAGGATGCAATGAGCGGGGCTGACGCTTAAGTAAGCTCAGCTCGCCATCGTGCGGTGTGTTAAGACGATGAAAAAATGGCACTTCTCTTTATTGGAAACGCTCCTTCTTGGACGGACGCGTAGCAACGACGCGTTGCAGGAGCTAATCACGGAGCCTAGGGTCATGATGCATAACTTCACTTTACCCCTGCCAGAGGGCAACACCACCCCGCTGACTAAGAGCACTGTAACAGGAAAGTGTGAGACATAAAAGGCGAGTTTGTGAAGCTTTCCGAATATATGACCATGGCGCAGTGGATAGTGACCCCTGATTCTGTTGCCGCGGACCGAGAAGTGGTGGACTCGACTCCTGTTGACCATCCACCACCAACGGCATGTGGTGCCACACAGGAATAAAATGACTTGTTACCGTTTACGAAAATTTGGAGCCACATCAGTAGCTGTGGAGTATCTACTCGGCACACAATGCGCTTAGAGGAGTGAGGAAAGGGACGCATAGGAAAGGGACGTCTACAAGATAGCTTTGAGATGTCGTTACTGTGTTTGATTCGTTTTGCCGGATATAACAATCTGCGCCTAGATTTAAAACGGCTATAAACTTTTCTCGAAGTTTCTGAAGGGAGACCTTAGGGCGGGGCAACAGAAGCGTTTTCAGAAGTTGGTTCATTGTCCCTCGGGGCGTTCGTTCGCAAGTTTACATTCAGCGTGGAAACAATATCGTTCCCACAGCGCTGTCGAACCCTTTAAGCATCCTCCACTTTCTTATTTTCGCTCGTTGCTGAGTGGTTAAAATATACTGAGTGGCCTAGCCTGAGACTATACTGCAGGCGTACGCCATTTTGTACCTACCAGGATTGTTAGTTTGGTAGCTTTGCTTATATTCCCGGGGCTCACTTCGTCTTAATGTTCAGCGCCATAGCTACCTCGTTACTAGAGCGGCAAATCGGAAGCATTTCAGATTTCTATTTCAAGATAGCTCACATACGGATGCGCACGAAAAATATTTCTTGTCTCTTACGGGTCTCTGGAACATCTCGCATTTTTGCTGTGCCTTCAACACTAGAATATCAAATGAGCTATTCTTCCATATTGATTGGATGGCTATAATCCAGAATCGCTTTATTTACTTATTTACTGATTTTTAGAGATGTTTTATAAAAAATGGGCTGTAGAATATTGACTCTAATGGAATGACTGCATATTTTAAACTTTTTTCGCCGAGGGACTTCATTAAAATGTCATCTCTCATCATACGATGGAAACCGTTTTCCAATACTAGCATTTTAATATCTAAGTTTGATTTCCTTAATTCTATTTTCAGCATATCGAGGGCCCAAATCCACATGAACATTTTTTATTCGAATCGCTCTTCCGGATAAAATTTTGTAGCCAATGCATATTCATGATATATCATTACCGAAAGAAAGCCACCATGTAAGTACTATCACTTATGAATAAAAAAACATTTGGGCACATAGGTCGCCTGGGCTATTGAGCGATCTACCCCACTTAATATGGGCCCTGTGATTACAAATATTTTACACCAGACGTCCAAGGCAATAAGAATGTTACGTAATACACACTCACGAATAAGTTTGAACAAAACATTGGGATATTTACTTAAAAGAACTCGTCATGCTATGTTTTGTACACTTGGCGTCAATCTGCGTGTGTGACATCTATTTAAAAGTAGAACTCCTCAGGCTTGAAGCCAACAAACATGAGATATATTTAAAGAAACACTAAAGTAGTTTGGTTTCTTAAGAGCGAGACCAAGATATAGCTTCCGCGTTATGACGAAGTTTGTTCGAGAAAATTTAAAAAATAATCGTGAAGTAGGTTTCGGCGAAGGTTTTTTTTTTAAACTCCTTGGCTTCGGCATCTTCCGAGTGACATATAAATTGATGATGCAAGTTGAGCGGAGTTGACGATCACGATATTTTCGGCACACCTAGCAAGTGCAAACACAATGAGTGCACACACTATCAAATCAACACTTCTTGCTCATCATGTACCTTTTTTTTTTGTTGTAAAATTTTTTCTCCTGTCAGCTTGGTTCTTCCCGTGACTTTTTTTTCTCTTCATTTGCTTGCGCTGGCAGTGTAAGTGACGTTCGGTGATAGGCGCAGGCAGTTTGTCATCGAGGGCTTTTGCTAAATTTTCCTTGCGCTGTTCGTGTCTGCAATTCGCTGAACATCGATTAAGGCACTGCCGCAGGGCATGTTCTCTCGCGATGTGTCGTTGGCCATTTTTCTTCAAGTTCGAATTATTTTTTTTTGTGAGATAGGGTGGTTGTGGAGGCGAGTGAAATGCCCACAGTGTACTTGTTACGCTCGTGGCGGCATTTTCAAAATTTTTATTTTTTTTTGTTCGTGCAAATCCCTTTTTATTCAAAGAACTCAACTGTAGATTACTTCAGCATTTGGTTGACGCAGCTCCCCACCAGAAGGATGACAAATCTATTACATTTTTTGCCACAGGTGTAAATAGCAATACTTTGCAGCCATCTTACTTTGTCTGATCTTTTCTTTTTACTCTTTTTTGTCTTAAGAAACAGAAAAAAACTTCCAGCCAGCTGCACTTCGTGAACCCTGTCGAAACAGCAAAGCTGATGCCCCTCCATCAGGTTATATCGTAACTTGTATGTTTTTCAAAGTCTTCCTTTCGTTGACGCTTATATTCAGCTTCTCTTGCGTGAACATCATGGTTGGTTTCGGCGACGACGTGCCTGTTCTCGCGTCAGCTCTCGCAGACGCTCACGTCGGGTGACTTCTTCATCATTATAACATGAAATGTTAGCCATGCTGAAAGCGCAAACTACCTGAACACCGGACACTGACCCGCTCTTTTATACTCCACTCAGCCTCACCCTCACCCATCTTGGCGCGTTTCTAGAAGATTCACCCCTCCTCTGAACCCCGACATCCTCCACCGTCGCCCTCGCCTCTCTCAGCACGACGTAGCCCTCCGATTCCTAGAGAGCCTCACGCTCGTCACGCTATACGAGGCCTCGTGATCAGCGCCATGCCAGTGGACGGGAAAGCCTCGACTAAGAAGAGCTTCGCTGTTAAAAACACATTCTGTTGATTACGCGGGCCACAAAGTACAGTTGATGGGTGCCGAAGGGCACCATGCACCGTTTTTATGCGTATCAAAACAGGTTGCGAAGTCATCAGGTCGTGTGGCGCGTGCCTTTCGTCAGCCTTGATCCTTCTTGCATGCGCTGTAGATGTCATGCCGGTCATGATATCAACTGATGCTTTCATACTGCCCAGGTGCTTTTGCTGTGCTATGTTAAATCGCCACACAATAAGTTTCTCAAAGCTAAAAGTTCGCACTTAAGGGTATATCTTTAACTGAACATAGTTCTCAGCAACCTGAGAACTGGTTGCTGAGAACATGTCTTCGTGGTCATTGTTTATTTATGAGTTGTCAGCAAAGCCAGGAGTACGGACCAAAATAAAGGAAGGGGTGAATTTTAGGGATATATCTTTGTTTTCAAATCTTATGCGGGCTGTGGCTTTGAGCTCATAGGTATGCAGCGACAATGAATGAAATGTTATTTCACATGTACGGGAAGTAACTTCGTAATAGTCATTTATAAATGCAACCCAACAGAATTCGCAACGTGAGAATACATTCTTGCCCGTTCACAAAATTCATCATCGCGTCTTTTGTTACTTAACACTATCATTTACGCCGCAACAACTGTAGGATGCACTGTTACGTACGTCGATGGAGAGAATATAACGTGATTTTACACCATAATGGCGTGGTGGCATGTCCTGCTAAACAAACGAATGTAATGGAAAGTCTTTATTCTCCTTATTCTTCTGCACTGGCGTCCTACCTTCGTCACCCTTTCCTGGCGCACATACTCGACGAAAGATGCCTATGTAGCGCAGTGTCGAATTGTGCCTGCACAAATCGAATGCGGTAAGCACGTGATGCGTCAGTAAATGCCTCCTCTCTGCATATCTGTGTCTCTTTCTTTCTTTCTCTCTCTCTCTACTTCTCTCATCCAGCAGAGTTATTTATTTAGGAGAATACTGCCAGTCTGAATGCCAGACTTTGGGCAGGGGTGGGCGGTACAATGAACACAACAATATGCAGGAAGTACAAAAAATATTGAGCAGATTATACAGCAGTATAGATAGTGTTTAGAAAAAAGAAAAAAAAACACACACAAAAAAAAAAAAAGAACGTGTTGATTCACATAGCAAAAAGCAGGAAATACAGTCCATAAGTTGCCGTGCCATACAAAGCAATACAAAAACTGCCCGAAAGTAGTGCACAGCAGGTTTTGTTGTACGGATAAAAAAAAAAAACGTTGCAGTGCTATGTACATCCTGTAGTACAAGTACAGTCGGCAACAATGCAAAAAGTACATCCGGGCATGTTAGTTACAAGCGTGGTAAACTGGTAAGGCAACCATTTTGACTAAGATGGGCACAAGAACAAAGCGCACTGTAAAGGAAATGGAAGTGCAGCTATCAGACAGATGGAGCAGGTAACGCACGGAGAAATGATTTCAGGTCGACACTTTCAAGAACCTCTGGTGGCAATTTGTTCCACTCGTTATTGCAGCCAACGCCGGACAAATTGACGCACGTGTTCGGGGAGCGAAGCAGAAGATGAAGAAGAGGATGAAGGGAGCGCCTGACGGTTCATGATGATGATCATTTCTGTTCACCCGGCACGGATCGTTGCATCAGAATGGTTAACTGGGCAAGTTTGTCTGCTTCCATCTTGAACGAATTAATAGCTCGAAAGATTACGTGAACGAGCAAACGGGGTTGCCTGTCGTTCCCCTGCTCGTCCATGTTTTCTTTCGTGCTGTTTATTCGTTCAAGACGGGCCGATGCTCGGCTCAAACAGCTCCGCTGTTAAAAACATTTGCTAGTTCAGCAGGAGTGCTTGAGGTAAACAAAGTATCAGCGTGTACCCACCAAAACTTCCCTTGCACCTAGCAGAGTTAAAACTAAGGTGATAGTACGAGAACCCGTACGACTCAGCAACAGTTGTTTACCGTCATAAATGCTTCCCTAAAATCAGGAGGAATGTAAGCCGGTTTGCTGAAGCAACTGCTATACGCCCGGACAAACTCGAAAGTGAGATGCGGACAAGAAGCTCCTTAACTCTGTCAAAGGCAGACTTCTCTACCATCACGAGCTTACCTGACGCGCCCAAATGGAAAGAAAGAAAGAAAGAAAGAAAGAAAGAAAGAAAGAAAGAAAGAAAGAAAGAAAGAAAGAAAGAAAGAAAGAAAGAAAGAAAGAAAGAAAGAAAGAAAGAAAGAAAGAAAGAAAGAAAGAAAGAAAGAAAGAAACTGCGCGCAGCAACTGCGAACTTTGGTCACAACGGTGCAGTCGCTGGTGCGTGGGCTATCTCGGGAGACATCAGCAATTGGCCCGCTTACTTTGCAATGAGATCAACGTCGGGTCCACGTTCTGCAAAAGACAACACGAAAGCCGCTTCGTTCCCTGGAGCGGCCGTATTCCCTTATACCAGCATTTTGTAGAGTTACGCGAGATCGGACCAAAGAGAGTGAACTACTAGCCTTACTTAGTAGAACATTCCATTTTTTTGCTATCGCATTGATTGGTTCACCATTGTGACGAAACTGATTTTTTTTTCGCCTTCGTAGGCACTGGTCCGCCCCCTCCACTTTTTTTTTCCTCATTGATCAATTCGTAGATTATACCACGAAGGTTTACCTGCCGGTTTTTTTTTTTCAACTGTGAAATTGCGATGAGCAAAACGGAGCCTCTGCAATGTTCTGCTTTCGAAATTAAAGAAGAATGGTTCCACTATCAGCGCAAGAATGAAATACCCACAGCCTTTTAGTATTTGAGACGTTCGATATACAAGACGGATTGGCTAAGAGACGAGTCTACACGTGTCGTACACGAAGACTTAGAACGAACACGGGAACAAATGGGAGTGAAGGACCTTAAGGGAATAGAGATGCGAATTCACACAATAAAAGCAATAGAAAAGGGCCCTTACTTTGTAGAAGAGCAGAAGCGTGTCAGGTGCACCTGACCGGCTCCTGCGGTCGGAATTTTTTTTCTTTTTCTGCACCTGCCGATTTCTTGCGGTCATCGATTTATCAACGTCGGGTCCACGTTCTGCAAATGAGAAAAAAGAAAGACAAAAAAGAGAAAGACGCCGATACATTTGCTGAAATTCGAGAAGCGCTTTAGGCGAAAAGACGTCTCGCTTTTTTATTACGTTCATGACAAAGACACGTGCTGCAAAAATTTGAAAAAAAAATTCAGGATTATGAGACGTAAAGTACCTCCCAGACAAGTGTAAATGGGCCAGATTTAGTTGAGCGTCCGCAACAGTCTTTGCGGACGCAGCCTGCCATAGGAAATGGCTGGCAGACTGCGTCCGCAGAGCTGCTGCGGACACCCAACTAAATCTGTCTATTGTCTCCACATGTACGAGTATGTGTCAGTAGATTTCCAGGAGCAAGAGGACTACAGAATGTGGTAATGTTTCCCGTCGCCAGTTCCAGGATTCGGGCGTTTGTGATAGCTATACTAACCCTCACGTTTCTTACTTCTCTGTCAACGTGAGGTCACAATTTTTTACCTTGAACTTTCCCACTTATACTGCGCACTGCGCTGTCAACTTGTGAAGTATTCTGACGCCCGAAATTTTCCAGCCTCAAATTATTTTATCCCTCTACTAATAATGAGCTGCACTATTTCGCTTGCAAAAAAAAAAAAATCTCGCAGTGTCCCTTATGAATTTGACAAAGACGACTTGAAGGAGAAAGCTTTCTTCTTCGTCTTTTTCTTATTCTGTAGCGATTGTATTGATTCTCCCCCACCCCACGAAAGCTTTCTGCAACAAACGTGGTTTTACAGGGCCTCCAGGATCGGAGGCCTCGCAGCTTTCTGCACCTCACGTGGTCTTGCAGCACGGCCTCCGAAACAGGCCCACGTTTGACCAAGAGACGACGTCGTGTCACGGCGTCATCGTATGACGTCGTGAGTACGTCATAATTTCGTCACAAATTTTGGCAATCTGAGGCGTCGTGATGCCCTCATCAAGCCCCTCTATCTCAAAACACCGTTACTTTTTGCATCGTTGAGGCGTATTTCATCGCAAAACGTAGAAATAGCTGCGTAAACTCTCCCTCGCTATCGCTATCAAGCGATGAAATTCACTTATTAGACGGGCACATCAGGTTACTGCCCTGTACGGGATGCGCACGCATCCTTGTTGCTGATTTCACCTGTATCATCGCGATTGTTCCTTGTTCTCGTTATTTTGAAGAAGCTATAAAATCACCTGCTTTCCGCAAATAAAGTCACTTGGAAGTTCTGCGCTTGCTTGTGTGTGTATGTGTTCCTCTTTCCGTCCCGTCTTCATCGCGCAGTTTAAACCTTTACATTACCATGAACCGACTCGCCCAACAACATGCCTTGCTTTTTGCATCGTTTGTGTTGACGCCGACGCCGCGGACGCCGGCGGAACGGATGGTCACTTCTATCGTTTCATGAGGCGTCTAAGGCTTTTGCCTTAATATTACTTGATCAAATGCTATTCTCTCGTCATTCAAGAACCCTACTATAACATATCGTTATCTCGTGTAAATGACGTTGTATCAAATAGGTCGTTTTCCAACTGTTGCTTTTGCGGCCGCAACGCTACTTGAGAGAGCGCATTTGAAGGTTGACCTTATTTATGTTCTGGGGGGCTATTCTGGACATTGTCAAATTCCGCCATGTTGTCGCATTCCGCAATTGGTCAACTCTGATTGGCCCGGAGGGCTGCTACAGCCTCTCCGATTGGCTCCAAAGATCTCCATTACGAAATTCGACAAGATAGCGGAATTTCACTGTGTCCAGGATAACACCTCATGTTAACGAACAGGGACCACTGTTGGGTGTTGTCCTGAGGAAGCAGTTCTTTGTGGGTGGCATACTCGTGGAGCGAGTTCGTTTATTAATAAAGCATCTTGCGTGAGAGGAGCAATCTCACAAAGCAGACTGAGAAACAAAAAAAAGAAGACTGCGGTATTCATAAAAAAGGCCTGCGCCAGCAGTTCCAAGTGATGGCTATCTTAGCGGTAAATGCTACGCGCATTAAATCTTTCCGTGCTGCACAGCCATCAGGGCAAGTGTTGTCCCTAAATTACTGGGCGCGGCTGAATGACCCAATTTGGTGACTACAGGAAAGCGTATGTCTGGCGGCCTCCTGTTATTTGCTTTTAGGCTGACGCTCTTTTTGCACAAATATCACCTCCATCGATCGACGCTTCTACCGTGCTTTCTATCGTTCAACTCTTCTATTGTACTTTCCAGGGTTACTCTTGCCTCATGAAGGCTCGGCTGACGAGAGCAACGTCGGTTACCGCCTTTGAGAAATAATGAAAGACGGGTCACTATATATTTTGTTTTTATTTGTACCACCTGGACAGCCTACATCCTACACAGATCAATTCCCGTGAGCTAATAGATAAAGCTCAGGAACATATTTTTTTCGTGTCACGTTCGCCTAACTTGTTTCTGCATGTCTTTGCAAGCTGTTCGGTTCTCAAATAGGAACACTGTTGTCACGTCTTTCGCGAAGGTCTCCCATTTCAAACGTTCGAGGGGTTTTGTCAATCGCCTTATTTGTTGCGATTAGATGACTGGCTGCCTCAAGGTTCTTCTTAATATAGTTTCACGCCGATAACTCGAAATAGTATTCCCCTTTTTTTATTATATTTTGCCTGCATTCAAGCGGCACGTGCAGTGCTGCGCACGTGTTAAGAGGTTTTTGCTGGTATCATCGTGCATGTTCTCTCAGCTGCAAACCTTACGCTGCCTTGTCATTTGCGGATTCCTTCTTTTGACGTGACACGCTGCTGCAGTTATTGTGAAAATGCCTGTACGCTTTGAACTTGAACAACCGTGTCTCCATCCAGACGAAGAAACGTAAAGAGGGCTTTTTCACACAAGTGGCTCTACTGTGGAGAAGCAAGCTTCACGAATGAGTGTTGACGAGCTGTTGCAAGTGCACAACAGATCAAATAAGGCTACAAAATAATGCCTCAATAGTGCATCTTATGCAGTATCGTAACATTGCCTGCAAGGAGGTTTATTTCAAAGGGAGCATTTCTTCATCCTCGACTCAGACAATCTCCCGGTGAACAGGAGTTAACCCTTTCGGCCCTGGTGCCCTATAAAAAGGACACCAACAAATTTTGCTGCCAATTGTGACAGAATTAACTCAAAAATTGGAAGAGGTGTCTGAGGTGTCCTCAGTACACCTGCGGAAACATAGATGGTTGTTTTTTCGTCATCGTCTTCCTTCAAAACTCTGTAAAGTGGAAAGCAACATGGCGGAAGGTGAAAAAGACGACACGCGCCACAGCCAAATATTTTATGATATCTTATGCAATAACTATTATATCTGTAGCTATCATATCTTTTGCTGTTGTTTCTAAGATGTTTAACTACCTACTTGCAAAGTTTGTCGAATTCCCTAACACTAATGCGTCACCCGCAGCAATGGGCAAAATTCATGTCCTAAATATAGAACACCAGGGCTCAGTGGTTGTCAGAGCTCTGAATGCATTCTTGCGAATCCGGTGCTCTAACTCTTGTGACAGATCCCGATTTTTCGTTACTCAAGTCGAGAAACCTGAGCAGATCACTTAGATAATCTGTAATAGCGAGATAGTACGTAATGAACTTGAATTCATTTTTTGCACTATATGAATAGTGCGTGAGGGTGCTAGAAGATGACGACAATGAAGTACAGTTCAATCAGCTTGCCCTTGCAGACATGGGCGAGAATAACTTAGGCACTGCGAAGCAGAATTCGGCAATCTTTTGCGATGTTGGATCTTGAAAGCGTCCAATAATTAGACGAAAGCCATTCAAGCGCACTGATGAGCTGTGTATCACGAGCGCAAAAACCTGCTTTTGGACTTTTTAGGCGCTGTAACTAATACGTGGTTTCTACATGTTTGTCCCAGAACGATTACACGTGCTTACACGCTAAAAATAAATAGAATTATTGAAATTCCCCACCACATTTCACTTTACAACCACTTAGCCCTGGTGTCCTATATTAGGACATGGCGCCATTTTTCTTGTATACTGATAAGGTGCTCAGAACACATTATTTTCGTGCTCTTGAGGCTGTAGTAAAGCCAAATCAACAAAAAACAAAAATCTCTGCGCGTTAAAAATATTCAGGGCTGAAAGGGTTAATCGGGAGATTGTTTAAGTTAGAAATGAACGGGATACATGTCTTGGAAGTTGTTCGACAAGGAATTGTGAGCGTGAATAAGTTTTCAAGTGACCACACTCTCTTACTATAGACCATTATGCAGCACTAATATTGTTACGGACGTCAACTTCACATAAAGGTGATAATAGAGGCATATCATCAGACGTCACTTGGAAGTAGCCGCAAAAGCGAAAAAGGAAGCTACTTAAATTAATATATTACAATCCTTTATTCGTTTATTCGTTTATTCGTACCTCAAGGGTCCAAGAAGGACTTTACATAAGGGGTGGGCAGAAAAAAAATAAGATAAAATAAATAAGAAATCTAAAAAATAAGCGGAACAACAATAGCAACAAAGAAAAACAGCAGTAGTACACACTTAAAATGATGATGAAACGCTCTTTAAAGCAGATTTAAATTGAGCAAAATTAGTTGACATGGTGATGTGGGCGGGACGGTCGTTCCAGTCTTGCGCTGTCTGATGAAAAAACGATTTCTGGCAGGTGTCTTCTCTGGGCGACGAAAATTGCGTCAGCATGCCGTCAATACATTTATCTTCTGAAGAAGTGAATCTCGTGGTGAAAACGAAAAAGGTGGATATCGTGTAGGCGAGGGTTCTGCGTTTTTATCGCTCTGACGTGTGCCTTGTACTCTATATATATATGTGAACAACGCACGAAATAAATCAGTTGAAAGTTGCGCTTTGTCTCGTCTACTTCTGTTCCTTTTGCGTCTTCTTCGTCGATATTGTTTTAAAACAGTGCATATCTAAGACTTCGACATGAACCAACTAGTCCCAGTCATCGCCTTACTGACATTGAATCGGGAACAAACGAATAAATAAACGAGAGAATGCTAGACGCTTTGGTGCCATCTAGAAACATTGCGATGGCTCGTGTGTGTCCAGATGGCTGGACATCATTTCATATTAAGCCTGTGCTGCACCTACGGAGCAAGGGATGCAAGGGCAGTAGACTAGCAAGATGCCACTATCCGCTCTTCGTTTTAGCATCCACGTTCGGTGCTAGTACGAGGTCTTGGTTCGTTCCGGTTTGTTCTTCCTGTCTTTTCTTTCTTTGAACAGGTGTCCTGGTTTTTCTATCGTAGGACACTTAGATATTAACGCTGTCCATGGCCTGCCCACTTCTTTCTCATTTTCGGGTTTCGATTGGGTCGTTCGGTTAAGTACAGCACTCTCGTGGTTTACCACTGTCCGCGAGAAGGATCCTGATTGAGACGAATGCCGGCTGTGGCAGTAAAAGGTTGCAGAAATGGCCGTGCTCTGCTGGAGTCGCTAACGAAGATGTGCGACTACTGCCAGGAATGTAGCGGAATCGTGTAGGCAAGAAGGAAAACTGGCAATACGAAGCAGGGAGAAATGCGAGCTATAGTACATCGTAACGAAAACGAACAGCCATCCGTGGTCTAGAAGGTCTGTAAAGAAACGCTCAGAAAGGTATTGTACGTTTAAACGGCTGTTCTTGGAGCGTGCGCCTTGCTAGAGACGATGGGACTCGCTGTTATTGCAGTTGAATGAAACGTTCGAAAAAAAGAAAAGGAAAGAAAAGGCGGGAGGTGGGGAGGGGGGGCGGCAGCTACGCAATAATGGGGCTAGACTCAGGAAGCGGTGAAACTGGTGGTGGTCCCCTCCTCCTTTTCCTTCTCTGCACCATAACTTCCCTTTCCCACCCCTTACTATACTATACTTATTCATGGCTATGCATGCTCTCTCTTCTTTTATCTCTTTTTTTGCGTCTATTTCTCTGTCTTTCTGTATTTTCTTTTTTCGTTCTTCCCTTTTTTTCGTAGCACATTTTATGGACGGCCCAGGGTAAGAACAATCAAGAATTTTGTAAAATTCATGAGTTACTGGTCATTTATTCATTGGCTGCCGATTAGTTACTGACACTTATCGGTCATGCATATTTTGGCTCGGGCTAAGCTCATTCAAGCAGTTTCTATACTGTAGTGGTTATTGAGATTATCGACTAGATATTGTGTGACTATCGATAGGTTACCGCAAGGTACGGGTCATGCATTTGGGTAAGGCTAATGTCCTCAAAACACTTCCTAGAACGGATTGATTATTGATCGGTTATATATTAGCTATTGATTGGTTATCGATTGGCTGTCACTAGGCTTCGACCATGTATTCGAGTCACGCTAAGCACATGCAAGGATGTTTTGAATTTATTGGTTAGTGATCGATTATTGATTAGCTATTGACTGGCTATCAATTCGCTATCACTAGGCTTTGAACACGTATTCGGGCTATGCTAAGCACATCCATGCATTTTCTGGAATTGATCGATTATCGACTAGTTATCGATTGGCTATCACTAGGAATCAATGGCTATGCGAGGAGCGGCTTGACACATATCAGCTTTCAGTGGCGCATACCCGCCAAGTTTTTGCGAACGCCAGACGCATAACGAAAAGCTTAAACAACTCACCTGTTAAAAAAAAAGCATAGAATAGGAGCACGAAACCTTTGTAGCCCTCAGTCCACCGCAACACTGATCTAGGTGTACAAGCGTACAAGCAAAAGGAGAAGATATATATAACACGGCCGGACATCGGAATTGGAAAGTCGTATACGACGGAGACGTTCATAATTTTAGAGCAGTTTAGTAGAAACGTTGAATGAAACACAGCTGCTACAAAAACACGAAACAGCGACAGAAAATTGGGATCAAAAGCGACAAGAAAGAAAACTGCGCTTTAGGAAGGCGTACTCGATATTTACCCGCTTTGCATGAATTGCGTAAGCGAGCAACTCTTTCTAGGAAACTCCTGGGGCCTGGAATAATGATGAGTTAGAACAATTGAAATACAGAAACAGGCTAAATATAAACAAACTGCTTCAGCTAGACGACGAGCCTATTTTACAATTTCAGACACCTGTTTTCCGATGTGGTCGGGGCTCGTGATATTACGCAACTGTGTCAAGTCAAATACGCGTGGTTTGGCTGACAGCGTCGTAGTGCTCTTTCTTGACAGTGTGCTGAAAATGTTATCTTGCATCACAAAGGCAGCCGCAGGAGGAGCAGAAACTCTCTCAACTCTTCGCATGTAAAGTTTATTAAAAGTTTGTTGACGTTCGCCGGTGTAGTATATACACGGAAGCGAAGTTTTTCAATTGTGTTAGCTGTACGAACATGCGTGACTCAGGAAAGAAGCGGCCCCTACGCTTTCCATTTCAGAAAAATGTGTTGCGTAAACGTAAGGTTTGTGAAACATGTTCCCTCATCCGAGATGTTTTTATATTATTTCGAGGAGTCCTCTAATAGAAAACCAGCGTTTGATATCTGTGACAACAAAAAGAAGTCGGAAACGGAAAAATCTCCCGGTTGCGTTAGCTCCTCCGGAAATATGCCACGTGTAGCCACAACGAACAATCTTTTTAGGCGCGCGAGAGAACACAACATTAGTTATTAAAGCAGCTCGGCGAGAAACCTTACAAATGCTTTTGATATGTTTATGTTGAAACCAGCCCCTGTTCGCAGAGCTAGCTATAAGTGGAAATGTTACTGTGGCATAATTTTTAGAAGAACTTACGCAATAACGTTACTGTCATGGAAGTTAGTAAAGTTTTTACTTGTCATATAACTTGTTCGTTCTCTTTGAGTCCCTCTGATTTACTAACGTGAACCTATATCTAAGTTTGCAAGTGTATTTGCATTTCATCCCCGTCAATATGCGGCCGCCATGGCTAGGAATTCAGCCCCCGTCTCGGATACAGAACGACGGGTTTAGTAACACAAGTTGACTTACTAGTAGCTGAGATAGAATATTTAGCGTTGGATAAGTAGGCTCAATTATTTCGCTCAGTGCGATTATTACACTTCTGCTGAGCCGGTGAATGATTGCTAAGAATTACAGGTTTCATAGGGTCCTTCCTGACCGTCTAGAAATTGTGCACTAGTACGTTCGTTATTACATACACGGCTGCGATTTCTTTTTAACAAAGAACCACCGTGTTTGCGTAACCTCGCATGACAGGCATTTGCATGTGATCTCCCGATATTAATAAAACATGCAAAAAAAGCTCATAACAACAAAAAAAAACACGGTTGATCCCTCCATCATAGGAATCGGTATAACACGAAAGTAAAACTTGTCTTTACTGAAGTAGTTCAATGTCCCACTGTACATTGATATAAGAGAGCTTGCACAATGTCTTTTGGCGTTTGGCAGCTATGGCACCTGTTAATGTGGATGCACCCACATTGACGCTTGGTGGTACATCTCCATCCCGACGACTAACGTCCATGATGAGTGATTAAAACCCTGCACCTGCCCATTATATGTGCATTGTACCACATTGTAGCTACCTAGAACTGTACCTACCACACTGTACGCCGGTCTTGTACACGCGTATTTTAGGAGCGAAGCTCCTTAGGCTGGCACCCCGCCGTCGCCGTCGCCGTTGAAGCTCCCTGGCACGGTGCCAGCTGTGGCGTCTCTTCCCTCACGCGGGAGGATAAATGAACCTTATGAGTGCTGGAAGCGCGGAATGGCGTCTGCACCGAGCGCAAAGCGCGAGAATACGAACGCATGCGAAACGGAGGCAGATTAGTCTCCCTCTCCCTCTTTCTTCGACTCTTCCCTCTCCCCTCAAACCTGAGAACGCGCGAAACCATCGCTTCACCCTGTCGTCCGCCCAGTGGTTGGTCCGTTGCCTAGACATTGAAACGCCGCGCGCGCCGAACGCCGCGTGCGTCCCATTTCTAAGGAGCTTCGCTCATCGGTTGTATTCGTACACGGAACAACTGCTAGATTTTCCTTTCTTTGCACCTACCGCTTGCTCTTTGAGGAATTCGCAGCAGCCATTTAAACGGCACCAATCTAGGCATTTTTAAAATAAAACAATCGCTTGTTTAAAGAATAAAATGGTAAGTTAGCTTGCTTTTTTATTGCTGCAATTTTATTGCTCAAGCTGCCATTCAAACTGTTTATATATGTAGCCACATCCTGAGATGTAACCAGACCATGCACGCAGGCTTTTCGGCAGGAATTTTGCTAGGTGTGGCCTT
Organism: Rhipicephalus appendiculatus; assembly: GCA_030522465.1. Classification (NCBI taxonomy): domain Eukaryota; kingdom Metazoa; phylum Arthropoda; class Arachnida; order Ixodida; family Ixodidae; genus Rhipicephalus; species Rhipicephalus appendiculatus. The sequence goes on along the minus strand of JALIZH010006522.1, from coordinate 12,318 downwards.
AGCTCTTTGGCTCCATTGACGCTAGCCATCGAGGCTGCACGTTGCCGAACCACGCATCTCTTTACTCTACGGTGACTTGCTTTCAGCCCCTCCATGAAGAAATACTGTGAGTCGCCACAATTTGTATTAAACATCTATACTCCATCTCACAACTACCTTGCAGCACTGCCAAAGCTACAAGGAGTACACAGGCAGTATCTGTGCGCAGCAGATAATGTAGTTCCGGGCGTAATTGTTGCGTTATCAACAAGGTGCAAGGGTTTTCACTGTGCTTCTTGCCTGACGCGTTATAGCGTTACGTGTTACGTTAGGCCCTTCACGAATGCACTTCGCATTTTATAAAATATTACAGGCGGGTAATCGTAATAGCCACCCTAACCGCGATGACGTACTGCAACATGTCAGTCAGCCGCCAAAGAGCCCATACCATCCGCGTTTATCCGCATTTGTGCTTCTTACTTGCTCGCTCCCCGGAGAGCAAGAAGTGGTATAGTCTGCCATCGCTTAGTCTCATCTAACGCTGAGGGCAAAGCATCAGGTATCTTCTTTTTCTACATGCCCATTATTCGACGCATCACATTCCTCACACCAGACGCGAACTACTATTTCTTTTAAACTTGTCCTTTTAAACTTTCGCAGAAGCTCGTTCATTTCTCTTAGCTGCGAAAATTTATACCCGGCTGAACCATCCACTGACAAGTCTCTGAAAATTGTGGGTTAACGTCTATTCGAGGCACTGATACACAACTCGCGATGACAAAAGTGAAGAGCGCCCCTATACCTTGCTGCGCTGCTACCCAAAAATAACTCCACGCTCGAAATATAGCGGTTTTCTGGAGCACAATTAAAGAAAGCCAGAAGGATCGCTACCGAAAGGCAGAGCAGAGTTCTGCTCTTAAGCACTACCGTGGGCAATGAGGAGAACTACCGCGGCGGGTTCAGTGCATTAGCGCTGGTGCGTGGGCATGCATTAGCCACCAATTCTGTTCTGGCTTCTGCAGGGAGCATGCGGTCACGCGAAGCCAGCGTGATGCGGTTAGAGTGGAGAGCTCACACGCGCGAGCTGCCGGGACGTACGTGAAGGAAATGTATGTGTCCTCGTTTTCTTTACGATTTACAATGTGCTCCTCCTAAGGCATGGCGTGCTCACTGCACTTCCCCTTCTATCCACGCGTTGTCCTCGGTCCGCCATTCGCATCTCTCTTATACAGCCGCGAGCTTTGCCTAACGAGACCTCCTGCATTACGCGATCGCTATTATTACTGCATATGTGTACACAAACAACACACGGAAGACGGAAAGCTCTTATAAGATTAGGTGTTAGAGGGGTTTTACATGTGGACCCTAAAGACACAGCGAGATGTGGTCGAGCCGCATTGGCGTGCTCGCATGCACACGTTTTCTGCTCACTGACACCACGTAAATGAGGGTGTGTAATTAGCGTGTTCACCTACGTCAGTTTAATTCCAGGCGATACGGTAATGTATAAGTACCACTACATTGTGAGTGTCGCTGATTATAGCGACTAAGTCTCTACGTAGCTATAGGCACCACATCCCCGTTCGATTACTCATTTTATTTTGTTCCCACCCTCACCACCTTACCCTTTGATTAACGTCATCTGCTTTTCGATGATACTTGATCAGGGAAGTATGTGGAGTTGCGATCCGAGCTAGCGAGAGCTTCAGTGCCAGCTCCATTTGCATACTCCTCAATCTCGCCAAAAAAAAAAAAAAAAAAAAAAAAAAAAAAAAAAAAAAAAAAAAAAAACATGTGTCGATCGAGAGGAGAGGCGCCGGAAATGAAGTCGAGCAGGAATGGGGCAGTGGGCATCGAGCAGGATACGCATTGATGCGGATTTCGGGCACTTCTCGAACTATATGCACGGATCGGCACTCCGCTTCTCTATCTGCTGACGCAGACATAACGTTTACTCATGCGCACGCTGAACGTTTAGCTAGACATGACTGCGTGCGTTATAAACGACCCCCGCGCAGGAAAAAGGCTGAGTTCTTTCTCTAGATATATATTTAAGACAATTTGTTCCGTATATATACTGCGAGTGTAGAGGATGAAGAGCTCGATGCATTATGCATCGAGACGGCGATGGTCGACCTTGCGAACAATGGCACCTGCGGTTACCTTACTGAAATCGAAGCTCTCAAGTTGCTCCTCATTCTCGCACAGATCGAGTACAGTTTGCACGAAAGCAACGCCTAGATTTGCGGAAGAGGGACGAATACGTGACGTGCAATTTCTTAAATTCAAATGTGCGTGTCACGCGAAGCCAGCTACTACCTTTCTTGCATTTTCGGTAACGCACGAAGGGTGATATTCGAGGCACGGAATTAAAGAACGAAATTAGATGTCTTGTTTGCATGCCGTGATATCAAAGAAAGAGGTGGACACGTCTGTTCAGCATCGATAACACTCATAGCCAAGCCAAAACTTTTTTGCGGTTATGTAATATCGTGCGTCTAGACTACTCATAGTACCCAAATGGATAAACGCTGGTACATAGAATACCATTCCTGTCGGCTTTAATCAGCAGGAAGTTCAAATTCAAATTCTGGAGTCTTAGGTGCCAAAACCAACATGTTCTTATGAAATAGATGTGATTGCAAACGGACAAGACACAAGAAGAGAAGATGACTACGCGAGCGCTCGTGTGGTCGTCTTCTCTTCTTGTGTCTTGTCCGTTTGCGCTCAAATTTATTCCAGATAGAGCCAACGCGCCCAAGTTCCCAACAAAGCATTTTATTATGCTGTTATGAGGCATGCCGTAGTGAAAACTGCCTTTCTAAGCAATTTTCAATACCCTGGATTCATTGATGAGCGGTTGGTAGGGGTGTGCGACCATTTTTTTTACATTTCGCCTGATTGGAACATTGCCGCAACGCCCGAGAACCAAACCCACGCTCTCGTACTTAGCAGAGCGAGGATAAAAGGCCGCTAAGCTTTCACGGCGAGTATCGGCAGAAAACTGAAAATATTTTTGACCTTCACAGACGGATCTTCACCTTGCAATATTTCATCTTCTAATATCCGAGGAGCTTGAAGCAACGGCGAATGGTCTTTCAATTAGACGACCACAGCGTGAGCCTTTCTTTATGATTATCTGCTCATTAGGAGGCGACCACGCAAATGCTCCTGATGCGCACCATAGGGTGCGCGGAGGCAATCCACAAGGCGTTGAGAGGCAAGCCAGTGAAAGGCCGGCTGCCTACATTTTACGCTTGTGCCGCAGACTAATTAAAGGTGCAGTCTTGGGAGCAATACTCATGTGGTGAAAAACATAGACGATGGTGAAAAGAACTGAGAAAAAGGAAGGGACTTTAGGAATGTTCTTGCACGGTACTTTCCAAACGCAATTGTCTTTTCTGTGCTTCGTGAACCATGCCCGTTTTTCGCTCTTCACCTGTTTTGTTTGCTGTGTTCTCTTGTTGGTTTCGTTCTACCAGTTCTTGCCTCAGCGGCTGCTTGCTCCACATTATGAATCATTTGAATTGTTCTTCCATGCACGTTCTATTCCATTATTTCCTTCTATTTTGTTTTCTGCTTTGCGTTCGCATTTTTTTACTTTATTTCTTCTACCGAGACCACGTTTTACAGGAACATCTCAGACCGAACTAATAAATGTTCTAGACTTACATCTGCACATGTACAAATAGCTTCACCACATTATGATAAAATGCTGGATAAAACAAATTTAAACTACTTGACGGTCACGGCTTAGTGAGAGTGCACAAAGTTGATATCAAGGCTCGACAGTTTATTTTTTCGAATTAATGTCTTCAAGCCGCGGAATGTGTTTTTTACCTAGCCCGCAGATCGTTTCAGCGTTCCTCTACGATCCGGCTATTTCAACGTTAACAGAGAGGCTGAGAGCTTAAGTATTGTATTACGTTCGCCTTAGCCTCCTTGGTTCTGCTGCTCTATGTTGTCCTCGTCTTACTTGCGTTTTTACCTGTGACATCCAGCAGCCCGAACTTCGGAAGTGGACCATGTTTATGTAATGTGACAATACAATATTTCGCGTACTCGTCAAATAAACTGAGTATCAACTCCGTCAAGTCTTCGAGCGCATATTACATTGACAAAGATAAGCGTCGAACAATGTAAGTGCACATTATAGAAGGTAAAAAATTAGCTCAGTCCGTACGAGCAAACAACTGACGCTCTACTTAGTGTAGGCACGTAACCTTCATGTTTCATTACTCCTTACTTTCTTTCATGCGGAATGTGCATTTTTTGAGTAAACAGGGTAAACAGAAATCATTTCAACATTAGGCGCCATGACGACTGTTATAGCGCGAGCTCAGAACGACGACAAAAGGACAAGGAGACGAGCGCTAACTTCCAACTGAGTTTATTGTGCAGAGCGCGAAAACATATATATGAGACAAAAACCATGTGACGAAAATTGAGCAATGCAAAGATGAGTAAGGCAAAAATACAAATACAAATACAAATACAGCTTTTCGCGCTCTGCACAATAAACTCAGTTGGAAGTTAGCGCTCGTCTTCTTGTCCTTTTGTCGTCGTTCTGAGCTCGCGCTATAACAATCGTCATGACCTACCAACTAGCCCAAACCGCCACGCTTCTAAATTAGGCGCCAGCCCCACCATTCAACCTCGACAACGCTCAAATTTCGCAAGAATGCCCGCGTCTGATAAGTGATTTACAGCACACAGCGAGGATATCTTAACTGTTAATCTTGCCTCTCACGAATTCTTAACATTCAAGCCATCCGAACAGATTGGTGAGGTCGCGGAAAAATTGACGCTTAGGGTATTCCGCGGGGTACGCAAACGCCGAGAAGAATTTCTCGTCAGAATTACCACCACGTGGTTCCTTCCTGTCAACCTTGCTTCAATTTTACGGAGTTTGACAAGGTAATCGATACTTCACTTATCTGACGCTCAGCGTCTCAGCTCTGCGGCAGCGGCAAATGTCAGACTTCAAGACTTCAGTTATATCTCAATAAGCACCTTGGTTCATGGAAACAGATTATGGTACTTGTAGCTCGTTTAGATAACAGCTCGAACGGAAGAAAGAGGATTCTACTGAGCATACCTTAGCATCGCTCGAGTTGTGGGCGATCTTAGGATGTTGAAGTGCATCGCGAGGAGGGGATTAAGAATTCGATTGCAAGAGGACGGATTACAAGAGGACGTCGAGCAATTTCTGGCATCCTCCCGCACCATTTTATGAACACTTCAGGGACTAGTCTTACGTATCTTCCTCCTCTAACATTAATCGCTCTTGCGTGTACACTAAAGAATTTATGAGCTCAAATCTTTATTTCCTTTGTGTTCGTGGTCTTTGTTTACCTATCATATTATCCCTATACAATATAATAGACGTCATGCGAGGCTCATTATATCTTTGTGCGTATGTTCTGCAGTGGCTCAGGAGATCCACATGCCAGTACCAAGAAATGCGCGTATTAGAGACGGGCTCCTTTCCATGCATTTTAGCTCTTCGTTTTTGCTTCTACGAACAAGAAGCGAGGATAATGTCCTAAGACACATCTGAGAAATAAGTTATGAAACCTAGATATCGTTTCCTTCAGGAATTTAGAGACAAATAGCAAGACAGATGTTCTCGTTCCCTCTTCATTGAATAAGAAGCACCATCACCATTAATTTGCTCTCCACTGCCCTCTTCATCCTGCGCACACCTCTCGTAAACAAGTTATATTGTTACCGCATCGTGCAACCGTTGGGAGAACACTGCGATCCTCAGCATCTTATAACCCCCCGTTCTTGTGCTGCTTAAGTTGCTTAGGTTGCTATTTAAACGACATCATTCGTAAGCAGCGGTACCTTAATATCGTATGCTGTAGCGGGCTTATATGAATTGCTAATGATGACCTTTAGCTTAAACGCGCCCATAAATAAGGGCACCATATTGATCTTGTGAATTTGTTTCTGTTTTTTTGTCGTGGTGTAACCTGGACGCCTGTCGCAACTGTAAAGAGATACTTGCGCACTTGCCCTCGATGTGCTTCGCTGTTCCTGCTCAGAGCTCATTTGGGCCGTGCGCTGCTTAATATAACCACTTATGCAAGCCCCAACGGACCACATCTGCATTACGTTGAGCCAATGTGTCGCGCTGCTACCTGCCAGAGGTCTTACGCAAACGTGAGTGAGGTGCTTGAAAGAGATTGATATAAGACGCACACAGTCTCTTGTCCTCACTTGTTTGTTGCGCTGTCGCAGCGTTACCCTATTGATGTCGCAAGAGAACGCAAGAAACCTTTGGTGACGAAATTAGGCCAAGAGCGGCGAACAAGCAGTTTGAAGCATTGCTGCAAAGTGCTCGCCCCCTCCATGGTGACTAATGCTTATCGTTTCTGAGTTGGTTTGACGGTGACTGCTACAACTGAAGCTGCCCGAATACCGTTGTTGTGATAGTTAGGTTAGGCTACCTATCGTCTTGTGAGGTACTTTTGGGCATTTGTCCCTCAGGTTTCACATGATACACACTTCAATAGATTTGACTGCTGTCCCTCTAGGACACTATATACATTTCCCATTGTCAAAATAGTCTGATACGATACATTTTTTCCTTAATGACATAATTATCGAAGACAATCAGCAGACAATGATACAGACAATTGCGCAATGTTACTCAGTAGACGACGAACGTAAAACTTAGCTGGGCGGTAACAATGAGCAATGTGATAATAATGACTTTCGCTATGCCAACACATGATGCGTGTTTTCAGGCAAGAATCTTTTCAAAAGGCCGAAGTTCTCGGGATTGAATCGTGGCCGCGACGGTCACGTTATGATGCAGCCGATATGCTAGATGCCCGTGTACTTGGATATAGGCGCACGGTAAAGAACCCCAGGTGGGTCAAATTTCCGGAGCCCTCCACTACGGCGTCCCTCACAATCATACCGTTGTTTTGGGACGTAAAAGCTAAAATATTATTATTAATCTCTTCACGAGTATCTCAGGGAATAATCTTACTGTACTACGCCATCAACATGATGTCTCCAAAACACACCTAACGGCATATCTGCTACCTTTGTATAGCAACGTGTAATTTAAGGCTCAACTGAATAACAAAAATAGTATCACGAACGTATGTAGTGAAATGTCAGAGCCACCGTTGGTATCCCAAAGAAATATTTGAACCATTGTGTACTCTGTTGAGGCAGGGTTAAATCACTTTCCTAGTTTTTTTCGCACTAGAGCTTTTCAAGTATGCACTTCATTTGCTTGTAATCATTGGCGTGCCCAGGATTCTGCGTAGGGGGGGAGGGGAGGGGGGCAAGTTTTACCAAAGCACCCCCCCCCCCCCCCCCTGCCGAATGCCACCTAGAAAAAAAATTGAAGGACACTTTGTACATTCCAAAGTGTGCTCGGCGAAAGCTTGTGTCCATTCGACTGACTATATGCCATGTCTTTTTTTTAAATGCGAATCACTTCTTAGCGAACTTCGGCGACTTTGAGCGTATCTATCTATCTAGCTATCTATCTACCTAGCTATCTATCTAGCCGCCTACGACTTTGTGCTCTCCTGGCCGTATCGTTAATGGGATTTATACCAAATTTGGTATGGCATAACATGACTGTATGACGAACATAAATGGCTGGTCATATCATGAAAATCATGACTAACTTGTCATGAAAAGTATGATTTACATGCCACGCTCATGGCGCGTTCGCGGCCGTTTCGTTCGCTTGATATACACCAAATTTGGGATTGAGTGACGTGACTGTATGACGAACACAAATGACAGGTGGTAATATGCAAATAATGACGTGCATGTCATGAACAACATGATTTGATTTACATGCCACGCTCATGGCGCGCTCGCGGCCGTTTCGTTAGCTTGAGATACACCAAATTTGGTATTGAGTGACATCATTGTATCACGAACATAAATTACAGGTCCTAACATGTCAAACATGACATGCAAGTTATGTAAAGCATGATTTGCTCCTTCCTGGCGGCTTCGCATTACATCGATTCCCACAGTGCGTGGGATCTGCCGGCTTTTTTCAAAGCAGTTTCAACACATGTAGTGGCTCTGTGGTAGAACATCTGCTTGCCACGCAAACGGCCTGGGTTCGATTCTCACTAGGCCCCGGAAATATTCAGTGCTTATTTTATTTGCATCTTTCTGGATTTTTCGGTCACGTACAAGATGATTTTTCGCTCATAACCAACGATGCCAACGCCGACGCCGGAATTTCTGCAAAACGAGCTCATTAACGCGATAGCTTACAGATAAATCACCAAAGAATTTAAAGCGTAATGCATTCCTTAAACCAGCGCCACTTTCCGACGCAAAAGACAAAACTAAGGCTGTTGCACATGTAAAACTCGTCGTGAACGTCTCATCTTTTCACGGAATACGATGGTGGCAATGGCTTCCCAGCCTACCGTGCGCGCTCCCTCGGTCAAGACGCGTGACGTCACGGCGGCAGTGAGCAGGCCTGAAATTATTTTTCTAGGTGGCATTACCCTGCCCCATCCGAGCGACGTTTCCTGACGCCACTCTCGGCGATGCGCAGCCCTGTCCCCCCTTTCCCTTTTGTATTCCTTCCTTCCTTGCCACACAGCAATGCCGCGTGACCATCGCACCTCTCTCCCTCCCAGCGCCACTCTCTGCTTGCCTCGCACTAACTAGCCCTGCTCATCGGCGTGCGCAGAGTTCCCCTTCATGGGGGGCGAAGGTTCGTCGCAGCGCCCCCCCCCCCCCATCCCTATTAAGTCAATGTATGGGGCAGACTTTGCGCCCTCCACCCTATTAAATCAATCTATGAGGCACACTTTGCGCCCCCCCCTTCTTAGGTGACTAGGGGGGGGGCGGGCGCCCCTCTGCCCCCTCGTGCGCACGCCTATATGGCGCTGCTGATCGTTACGACGGCTTACGGCGAAGGGTGAACTAAAAAATTACACCATCTCCCGCTAAAGGGAACCATGTGTAGATGTGAAGCAGCGGGCGCTAACGCTTACACTGGCGGCGGCGTTAACGCTGGCGCTCATCGCAGCGTTGCGCAGGAGAGAAAACTGGCGAGGCGCAAAGCACGCAGTGATGGAGCGGTGTTTCCTACTGGAACATGCCAATCGCTGCTAATGGGCAATGAGAGACAGAAGACTCCGACTGGACACAGAGACCCGCAATCCGCTTTTAGTTAACGCGCACACTGCGAATTTTTTTATTGTTCAACAACGCACAGGAGAAATCTCCCACCGGCACCACCTTGCAGGTCAAGATCCAGTGCCATATATACGGGGTGGCCAGTGAACGGTTGTGCAGCGCGAGCAGTCGGTTTTTTGAACCAAGAAACTCGCTAGCAGACGCTGCCTGCGTCAGCGTCGCGAGGCGAGAGAGGGGGGGGAGCGTAGGAAAGGAGAGAGAGGGGGGGATGCGCATGCGCAGTGGGAGTGTGGACGCCACGGGCAGGGATGCCTAGAGGAGAGAGAGAGGGGGGGACGCGCATGCGCAGTGGGAGTGTGGACACCGCGGGCAGGGATGCCTAGAGGAGAGAGGGGGGGAGCGTAGGAGGGGAGAGAGGAGGGGAGGCGCATGCGCAGTGAGGGTGTGGTTGCCGCGGGGAGGGATGCCTAGAGGAGAGGGGGAAGAGGAGGTTTCTTTATTTATTTTTTTTAAGTGTTTGCGCATGCGCAGTAAGGGTGGTCACTCCGCACACCACCACCGGATTAAGGTTCGCCATAAGATGCTTCACATCTAAAACAGCTTCGCTGTTAAAGGAAGCGCCATAGTGAGCGCACAAATGAAAAGGAAGCATTAACGTGCTTCTCACAACGGCCGGCCCTCGGTCCCCGGCCATCCATGAATAAACGTAAACAGTTCTTAGAATGCAACATATCAGGCGCCCTCGGTCGCCATTATTGCCAAAAATGGCTGCGGCTTAGCTCGACTAGGCCCAGTTATGCAAAAGAAAGCTTGTTATATTTGGTTATGCTTATTTACCATAGTAGCCGAAGCACAGTTTGCCAACCGAACAATATGGCTAGTCGAGCGTTTCCTACTGCGAGTACCCGCAACCGTCGTTTCGTCAGCTTCCGAAGACGTCGGCGAAGTCGAACACGAGGCGTCCATTGCCCCCCCCCTAAAGCTCGTCTCTGTCGTCTTTCTGCACACTTCTCCCGACGTTCAGCTCGCTGAAGTTTCCGTTCTTCACTCATTTCAGCCTGTCATTTCGCGCGTTCATATCCACGTTTCCGCTTTAACCCATTAGAAAGCCCAGCGACATCCGCTGGATGGTCCGACGCAGCTTGCCGGTTTCGCCGCTGGGACCCCGCAGACAACTTCAGCACAGGTGGACCAGCGTCCTCGCTCCCTCCTTCCATCGCACAACCGTCATGAACAGAAGCACTGGCCCGGCGTGCCAGAGAGAGCAGAGAGTCACTTGGTTAGTCACGTGGACACGGATGACGAGGCAGTGGTAGTCATGCATGGCACGATTTCGGACGCGATTGACGCGCGGCTGGAGGGACGCGCGCGTCTTTTTGACGAACGCCCACGCGAAATCGCGTTGCCGCGTCCCGCATGGCACGTTTTCAGGCGCGATTCACGCAATGGTCGGAGAGACGCGCGCGTTATTTTGACGAACGTCATCGCGAAATCGCGCCGCGGAATCTTCCTACTCGGAGTAGAAAAAGAAAAAAACGCCCCGCACGCAGCGTTGGCCGTTCGTCCGCCAACCAGCGTTTAGGTTGCAGATGCGTGTTTGGTTTTTTCAAATGCCGCCAGACGGTGCCGACATCCACGCATCTCGGCGGAACCTTTCGAAGCAGCCGTGCGCTTTTCACGAAAAGCTAGCGCCCCGGCAAACGTGGCGCGAAAACGACGCTTTCTTTCCATGCGGGTGCACTTGCGACAGCGGCAGCGCGGGCGTTTTCTGCGCATCGCGTTTTTCGCTCGCGAAAAACGCGCCATGCGGTTCCGCCTTTAGCGGCGGCGGCGGAGCGCGGCTAGTCACGTGGTGTCCGTTTTTAGCTTCAAGGTAAAGCGGTGACCCACGGCGAAACTCGCTCTACTAGGCCAGTAAAGCTTTCGCTTCAAAACTTGCGTGGTCATAACCTGAGATATTAAACAGTGACGGGACCGATCCAGCTGAGTAAAAGTGTGGGGAGGTCTTGGCGCCACATTAGGTGAAAAGGGAGCGCCACTCCTGCCCCCCCCCCCTCCCACTGTACGGATGTCTATGCATGTGACCTCGATAGAAGATCAGATTTCCGTATCAGAAACGATTGATCACCAACCAACGCTCCATCAAGAAAGCATCAATTATTAGGAGCGAAGCTCCTTAGGCCGGCACCCCGCCGTCGCCGTTGACGCTCCCTGGCACGGTGCCAGCTGTGGCGTCTCCCCCTCACGCGGCAGAATAAATGAGCTTTATGAGCGCTGGAACGCGGATGGCGTCTGCACGATGCGAAAAGCGCGAGAATACGAACGAATGCGAAACGGAGGCAGATTAGTCTCCCTCTCCCTCTTTCTTCGTCTCTGTCCTCTCCCCTCACCGGCGAACGCGCGAAACCATCGCTTCACCCTGTGGTCCGCTCCGTGGTTGGTCCGTTGCCTGGACAATGAAGTGCCGCGCGCGCCGATCGCCTCGGTGCGTTCCATTTCTAAGGAGCTTCGCTCATCGGTTGTATTCGTACACGGAACAATTGCTAGTTTTGGAAAACGGCGCATTCGAATACGCATGTGACCGGCGCAGAACCTCATAGGTCATATTTTAGATGTGAAGCATCTTAGAGAGGGGTTCAATCCGGTGGTGTGCGGCGTGACCACCCTTACTGCGCATGCGCAAACCCTTTCAAAAAAATAAAAATAAAAAACCTCCTCTCCCCATCTCTCTCCTCTAGGCGTCCCTCCACGCGGCGACCACACCCTCACTGCGTATGCGCGTCCCCTCCTCTCTCCCCTCCTACGCTCCCCCCCCTCTCTCCTCTACGCATCCCTGCCCGCGGCGTCCACACTCCCACTGCGCATGCGCGTCCCCCCCTCCTCTCTCATCTCGTACGCTCCCCCCCCCCCCGCTCTCACCTCGCGACGCCGACGCAGGCAGCGTCTGCTAGCGTGTTTCTCGGTTGAAAAAACCGACTGCTCGCGCTGCACAACCGTTCACTGGCCACCCCGTATATATGGCACTGGATCTTGACCTCCAAGGTGGTGCCGGTGGGAGATTTCTCCTGTGCGTTGTTGAACAATGAAAATTCGCAGCATGCGCGTTAACTAAAAGCGGACTTGCGGGTCTCTGTGTCCAGTCGGAGTCTTCTGTCTCTCATTGCCCATTAGCAGCGATTGGCATGTTCCAGT
>JALIZH010006521.1:0-12222 GCA_030522465.1 Rhipicephalus appendiculatus | reverse complement strand
GAGCTGGTGTGCATAGGAAGCTATCCTCAGGCGATGAAGTCTCACCAGGTTCCTTTCGAACTTGCTGACAAGACCGTCATCCGAAAATCACCTTACACTATGTCAAGAGAGCGAAAGACATGGCTAAAGAAGGAGATGCTAGATGCGAATATCATACGACCATCGGTATCACCCTTCGCTTCTCCCATTACGATCGCACCCTGTAAGGAAGACGGAACCTTCAGACTGTGCATCGACTACAGGGTTCTCAATCGGCAGACGGAACTCATACCATTTCCCATGCGGAAGATCAATACAATTATAGATGATACAGGTGGTTGCCGACATTTTCCCGCGTCGATTTGTGCAAAGGTTTCTGGCAGATTCCATTAACCGAAGAAACAAAAAATGTACACCGCTTTTATCACGCCATTGATCTCTACGAGTATAACCGGCTTCCTTTCGGGTGGAAAATAATTGACGGCAGATCCACGAGGTGAATGATGATGAGATTGGGCGAAGCTCCTGGAAGTAATCATCGGTTAAACCGTGAAATTTCTTCCGTTAATTCGCCCGATAAAAATGACGTGAAACGATTGATTAAATGTTTTATCAAACTTTTATTGCTGGTTTCCGTTGTCCTTTCATTATGACCGCTTTATGGTCGGTGAAATGTAAGCTAAGTGGTTCTTGCACTGGTTGCAGCGGCATCCTTATCCATACGAGCACACACCGACGGCAACGAGCATCGTCAACTACAAACCTGTATCGCGATATGGTTTTGATTATAAAACCATTGCTTTAGAAAACACCTGGCGTCTTTCGTTAAGCAGCTGGCGTCTTTTCGTTTTGCTTTAGAAACATCTGGCGTCTTTTTCGTTTTGCTTTTAGTACACATCTGGCGTCTTTCGTTGGTTTATTTCATCAATCAACGGCGGTTTGAACAAAATTTTTATTGTTTAATCACGCACAGGAGAAATGCCAATGGCTGCTAATGGGGAATGAGAGACAGAAGAATTCGGCTTTTAGTTAACGCGCACGCTGCGAATTTTTTATTGTTCAACAACGCACAGGAGAAATCTCCCACCGGCGCCACCTTGGAGGTCAAAGCGTAAGACTGGTTACGCACTACGACGAGGGACGAACGGGTGCCGCTTTAAGGAGCTTCGCCCCTAAAACTCGCCAGCGTGGTTCCAGAAGGCCACGAACGACGTCCTAAAACCATTCCTTTTTGCGATATGTGCAAAGACGACATCAGAGGCTGAGCATTAGGACCATCTGTCGGAGGTGTTAAATGCCTTGAGCTTGGCACATCTCAAGGTTAATTTTAAGAAAAGTGCATTTTTTCAACAGTGGTTGTATTTCTTGGAAGAGTCTTCGATGGGAACACTAAAAGCACGAAGCAAGAGTCCGTCGAGAAGATCTCGCAGTTGAAGAAACCATATGACGTCCACTCCCTGCGTGTGTTCTTGGGATTGGCAGGGCATTTTCGATCTTTCATAAAGGACTTTGCAGTAAAAACTAGATGCCTCACGCGCTTAGCGCAGAAAGAAGTTCCCTTTGAATGGAATGATGAATGTGAGAGCCTACCGTGACTTGGTGCGCAGAATTTGTGCTGACCCTGTTCAACGCATACCAGACTTCACTTTACCATTTGAATTGAACACGGACGCCTCATATTATGGGGGCCGGTGCAGGGCTGTATTAAAGATGTATTGAAGCATCCGGCCGAGAAAAGGGACACGTAGTAGGTTACTACAGTTACACCTTCAAGGCATCTGAAATTAACTACACTACTACTGAAAGAGAAGCACTGGCTGTTCTGAAGGCCGTTAAAGGGTAACTCCGGTGCATTTGCGACCATACTGAGATAACCCCGTTTTCAAGTAGTATTAACAGTCCTGCAACAGCTAGGGGGGTTCATTTTGCCGACACTCTCGTCAATAATTTTAAATAAGCAATGAACGATGAGTAAAAACAGAAACCGAAACAGGGGGCTGCTCCACTCTTCATGCTGGGTATGCGATGACGTCACGAAATCCGCTACACAACTGTGCTCGCGTCAGCGTCGCCTCGACGAAAAAAGCGGGCGCCGCGCGCTGCGTCCGTCTACTGGGCGAGAAAGGAGTAGACATATGCGTCACGTACACAGGATGGCCCGCATCTGAAGACATGATTCCGGAATTGGATACTAAATTTTAAAATTCGTTTCCCCAAAACTAAATGACTTACAGCTGTACAATTTGGCGCACATCATCAGGGCAGCGAAGAGAAGATATGTTGAAAGTTATATTTAAATCGCCGGAGTTCTCCTTTAAGCACTTCCGTACGTATCTGGAAGGTATGAAGTTGACTTTGTTCACCGATCTCATCTCTTGAATATGACCCAAACTAAAGGACGTATCGCCAGATGGGTGAATTACTTGCAGCAATTTGACTTTACCATCTCGCACCGACCAGGACCGCTTTTAACCGATGCAGATGCCCTTTCAAGGTTGATGGTACAAAACAACGCCGAACAGTCCAAAGAAATCAATGAAGTGAAGCTTTGGGAAGGCTCCGAACAACTGGTTTTTACTGACGGTCGGTATCAAGTCCCACCAACACTTGTTGCCAGAGTGCTTTATATGTACCACGATAGCCCAGAATCTTATGGACACAACGGATTTTGGCGCACCTGCAACAAGTTGGTCAAGAGATTTACGTGGCCTCACATGAAGAAAGACGTCAGTCAGTACGTTTGTTCATGGTACGTGTGTCAAGTACTCAAAGTAAAATATAAACAGCCTGCGGACACCATGATACTACCTTGCCACTCAAACGTGCCTTTTGAAGTAGTACACCTGGATTTCGCCGAACTAAATCAGAAACGGGAACGAGTCAGAAAAACGCAAGCTTTTCTTCTGGCTATAGATGAATGCACAAGGATGGTCGCGGCACGAGCTGGAAAAGAAGATGCGAATAGCGTTATAACCCTCCTCGAAAGAGACATATTTAGGACTACACGGACAATCGCATCGCATGTGATAACGGCCCTGCGTTCAAGAGTGAAAAGCTAGCCAGATGGGCACAAGATCACAATGTATTAATCAAGTTCTGTGCGCCATGCCATCCCGCGGCGAATGGGCTTGCAGAACGTGCCATACGGGTCGTGAAACAGTACATCAAGATGTACGATAGTTTTCCTGGTGGATGGAAATGCTCTCTAGAAGCAGCCGTAAAGCATCATAATCGATGCTACACAAGTGGCTTGGGGTGCAGTCCACAGTACGCTTCTTCAGGAGAAACCCCTATTCTGCAGGCAGACCGTGAGTTGGAAAATCTCAAGGTCGTCGAGGAGAGGCAACAAACATCACAGGTGGAGAGGTGCCGAAAACGAGTGAAAAAGAATTTTGACAAGAGACATCGGTCAGACATGCCAGACATTCAAGTCACCGACCTCGTGCTAGTGAGGTAAGGAATAAGAGATAGCAGTGGCAAATTTCATGGTCCTTACTCTGTGACAAAGACAGCCACCCGGAACGGAATTTTGAAGACTGTCCGGTACACTGGTGAACGTGGATCAGTTGAATGTGCTTCAATTGGAAATGTCTTCAAGTATTACCCCAGGAGTGGTAATTAAAAGAAACCGGGAAGGGTGAAGCGGTACGAACCTTTGGATAGAAGATGAAGTACGAGAGCCGGGGCAGGAAAGAAGAGAGGGATGAAGTTAAAAAATAAAGCAGATAAAAATGGACGTCAGTTCCACTCTGAAGCTTTAATGCTGCTCCGTTCTTTCAAGTAGGAACACTACAATGATGTTCTTTATTCACTGCGAGCAAGCAGTGCTCTTCCAGTGCAAGAAATAAAATGATCGTGTTGAAAGCATTCACGGGAGCTCGTAAACAGCTTGCATTCGTCTCAAAGACAAAGAGAACAGTAAAGCGTGTGTCGCCCGTTTGCCCCGCCAGATTGCGTTTATAATATCCAACTTCAATTACGAAACAGTCATAAAACTGCAGCATTAGCTGCTACTCTGATATGGACAACGTCATTTCAGTAGTTGCGTTCGACGAGCATAGTTCAACAACTACGGGTTTATTTTTATTTATCTTCACGTATATAAGTTGACAGAAGCGTAACCATTCGAACACGCGGTGGTATTGTTCAACGTACTTCTACGCACAAGACTGACAGTGGCAACAAAGCATCAGAATGCAATCACTGACCAAAAATAACAAATATGCACGTATCAGGAAAACGAATCTACCTGTCATCGTCAGGGCACTTCCAGAAATCGATGGCTTCCTCGGTATCAGAGCACGTGCGGCACCACGCAGCACCACAGCGACTGCCTACCATTACTACAATGTGGCTATATAACTGAATTACAAAATGAATTCTGGCAAGAAAACGGAACACAGCGGACGAGGCCAACCATTGGAAGTTAACTAACCGATCGTTGGCGCATCAGCTGCGGTCGCCGAAGAGCAGCGGCGCAGCTGCATCACTGGTCAGAGAATCAAGTCACGTGGCACGTCGATGACGTCTAGCGTTTGAAATTCTGCTCAAAATCACTATATTGCAATCGCTAAATAACAAATTTAGTGCTCATAGCAACTATACGCGACTCGTAATTTCAATTATTATCTATCAGTTCTGTTTGAAGAGCGGTTTAAATGCGAAAATAATAGGTTCTTTTAACCCTTTATGGGGCACAATATTTTTAACAAAGCATGGTACCTATTGAGGGCGCATCGTCTTATATCTGGTCCTTCTTTGGACATCATACCGCCAGGTCGGTTTATCAGAGAAGCTTCTGACAATGCTCTAATGTTTAAGGCAGCCAGTCGTGAACTGAAGCTGTCATATGGACTTCTACGTGGTGTACACGTACAGAACTTTTGTGCAGCCAGTAATATCACGTGGAAGTTCATTGCAGAGCGCGCTTTATGGTGGGGAGGTTTTTGGGAACGAATGATTCGAACGGTTAAAAACTGCCTCAGGAAAACTCTAGGAAAAGGATGCTTCAGCTTCGAGCAGCTTGACACGTTACTAAAAGAAGTCGAGGCAGTGATAAATTCTAGGCCAGAGATATATATTTCTGATGATGCTGCCGAAGCAGAAGTACAGACTCCTTCGCACTTTTTGTCAGGTAGACGTCTCACGGCCCTTCCACAAGCACAAATTAGCGAGAATTCGGGAGGCCGCACAGAGACGCTGCGCGCATGGAGACGAAGACAAAAAAAACTAAATGAATTTTGGCAACGCTGGTACAAGGAATACCTACTGACGCTAAGAAGCGCGCACAGCAGGTCACAGAAGCTCGGAAACAGTTTGAAGTTTGGTGATGTTGTCATTATTAGAGATAACAAAGTGCCTGTCACGTTTTGGAAATAAGCTAGAGTTGTTGAAATCTTAAAGGGGAACGATGGGCACGTCAGAGCATGCAAAGTCAGACTAGCAGACGGCACGGAAGCCACGAGACCGGTTCAACTTCTTTGCCCTCTGGAACTGTGCAAGTGACATTGTTGGCCACGGAGGATGTTGGAAATCATGCTCGCGCGGCGCTTGGATGAAGACGAGAAAGAGGTGATGCGCTCGACCGGTAGAACGTTGACGGGACGCTTGTGACCGATCTGTTTCACCATGTTGGGACGGCTTAGCGCTCTGCACCAATAAACCTGACAGAAGTGCCTTTTTCCCACACAGCGTTTTCGTTGAACGCTCGCACCTACCGCTCGGCCGTGGGGCTTGTCAGTTTCCTGTGTCGCGTACACACTGGTGGTTTTTTGCAACACCGCACAAAAAATACGGCAAGCTACTACAATTTCGTTGTCGAAAACATAATTAGCGAAAGTGTCCGTGAAAGCGAACTGTATGTGCGCATCATATGCCAAGTATAAATTCTGAACCGGCACGCTGAGAAGCGTCTGCTTACTTTTTGTGCTTGGGGTGCAGGGTTTGCCTGAAAAAAAAAAGGAATTGTCATAAGATTAGAGTGTTAATTATAACCCTCATGAACTTTCACTTTAATAGCGTGGAAAATATTTGGATATGTATACAACTTCGCAGCCCCAGTGATGACACAATCATTCACTTATCTTTTGCCATTTTGTTAAATACAGCATACCGATTATAATGAAAGATGTAGAATTTTTCGAGGCGCCGTTTATTTATGTTAAAAATCTAAGGTAACGCATCCTAAGGTATCCCCGGCCCAAGGTAAAAAACAATTTAAGGAAGGGTACAGGCAGTGCTGGGCAGTATTGAAGATATATGTATCTTAAATATTCGTGTGATGTCTTCCATGTATATTAGAAAACCTTGCACAAGACGTGTATGAGCATCTGTATTTCTGATACATTTAATCACGACACCGAATGCTGCTGTCTACCCCCCACCGCGCGAAACGATAATCATTGGTTGAACTCAGCTTCTCAAGCTGATACCGCTCTGACTAAGCCACCTGAATAACACTACACGAAGTTACATCTTCTGATGTTTCCGCTAGAGTCCTTCAGCGAGGTCAGGCGATAAATTCTGCACGTCTCTCTTGGTGCAGAAGAGTCACATGGTGACGCTCGTGCTGTCTCGGCAATCCCAAGGGCTCACATCTACTTCAAGTTGACCATTTCGTTTCTCGATTTTCCCCCCTTTTTATATGTGGGTACTCGAATGCGCGCGGTGTCTTTCGCAGAAATTGTGATGCCGCTGTAAAGTTGTATTTGGATATTGTAGGGACAGCGTAACAAATATAGGGAGGAGAAACGGACAGAGGAAACAGCGCTGACTTTCAAGGGAATTTATCGGCAGTGCTCCGGCCACTTTTATACACGGTGCAAGATCGGTGCTTATGCGCGACAACACGTGTGTGATTATTCGCAACGTCGAATTCTTCGATGTTGCGAAAAGTCATCGAACAACAATGCCGTTCGGATGGTACCGGTGAAGTACAGCAGAAGTTAACCGAGAGGCGTGGATTGTGGCTGTGACTGCACGTTTCATCGCTTTAGCCGTTTCTTTTCGCCGGTTGAGGTCGAGCGTTTTGGCGGCATCCACAATAATTGCGCTACATGCAATGCACAAGATAAACTGCGCTTTTATTTTGACCGCACTCAAAGATATTATGCAATGAATTCAATGAAAGTGAATTACGAGCGTTAGCATTTACGCACGAGGGGACGTGAAGTGCAACTAGCCCCTTGTGATTTTGGAGCTGATCGTTCGTCGTCGCTGTCACATTCGGTGCTTTCACAGCGTTCTACGTCCAGTGAAAAATCTTCGTTGTGAAGATGCTTCTTTCAACAACATTTATGAAAGTAATCTGAAGAATTTCCTCCGCCGAACGACTTCGACCACTCCGCGTCAACAGTTAACGTCTGGGTGCGGAGAACATTTTTCATTCAAACCCGTCAACAAGCAGATCGCTTGCAGTGTGCTGCCACCTGTCAACAAATGTACGAAGACGGGCGGCATGGCACTGAAAGCAACACAGGCGAAGAACAGCATTCAAAGCGTTCACTCTACGGCTGTCGTGGAGCGAGTGCATCCTCGAATGACTGAAACGTCGCTTGCACGATTCATAACAGCACATTTCTGGCAAAGGACAAAACTTCCTATTTTAAAATATTGCCAGTTTCAGATTTCTCAGTTATAAAAGAGCACATCGCGAGCCCGCGCGACTTCCCGCGTACAATGTTTTGGGATTCATGCGCTACAATAACACTGACGAAAGCTATATGCAAGTAAGATACGGTGAGTTTCAACTGAAAATGCCAGAGGATAACCTTCAACTAACCTACATGGATACAGAAAACCTCGCGAAGGTGATAAGTGTACGTTGTGGGCTATCATTCAAAGCGCGAGTTGCCACGTATTTTCACGAAAACATCGTGTCTTACAAGAACGGATCAGTTTTATCGTGGAACGGAGGGCGGGTTTGTTCACTGATGCAGGAAGCATGCAAAGTCGTAGCATTCGTTTCTAGCTAAAGCGTTAACACTGAGGCTGGCACAGCCGAACAAGGGGGCGATTGCGATTGCAGGAGGAGGAGGAAGAGGAAGGGGAAGACAGGGAGGTCAACCAGGCGCGCGTCCGGTTTGCTACCCTGCACTGGGAGGAAGTGACGAAGATATTGTTGCGGTATCGCAGCTACCACTATGTCGAAGTGAGGGATGAAGAGGAGGACGACGTGGGCTGGTAAACAACCGCCATATTGACTGTTCAACTATTTCCCACTGTATATATCTCGGAAATATATTCACAACATTTTGATGGAGGTGCGGGGTACGTCACAAGACGGAACTCCGCAGCGGACGTATCCTGGTCAGCCCCACGATGTCTACAGAAGGTAATCCTGCTGCTTCTGCTTTGACCGCGACTCCCGTACAGCCGGTCGTCTTGACTCAGCCGCGCGATCCTGGCAACTTCTGCGGCACAGATGATGTTTACGTGGATGACTGGATCTCGAAATACGAGCGCTTTGCAGCGGTTTATCGGTGGGACCCGACAATGATGCTGGCCAATGTTGCCTTCTACCTCTGCGGCACAGCAGGCGTGTGCTTCCAGGCTCATGAAGGAGATATAACGAGTTGGGATGCCTGTAAGCAGAAGCTCCGTGACCTTTTAGTAGACCAGGCGGGCGCCAGCGCGCCGCTTCTAAAGATCTGTCGTCCCGGGCTCAAACTTCAACCGAATCGTATGTGTCGTACATACTGGACGTTCTCGCTCTTTGCCGTCGTGCCGATGCCAACATGACCGAGGCAGACAAGGTAAGCCACGTGCTCAAAGGGATTACAGATGATGCCTTCAATCTGCTGGTGTCTAAGGACTTGTCAACCGTGGGCGACATCATCAAAGAGTGCCGGCGATTCGAAGAACTGAAGAGTCGCCGCATCGCCCAGCATTTCATGCGGCTTCCGAATACTGCCGCTACGTCAACCTGCGAGGACCTTCAGCCGACGTGCAGTCAACTGCCCACCACCGAGAGCGTAGTCCGCATCGTGCGTCGCGAAATCGAGGCGGCGTCTCCGCCATATTTTCAGACGCGGCCGTCCGATGATCCTCGACCAACGATATCCTTGATTCAGAAGGTTGTGAGAGAAGAGCTTGCAAATGTCGGACTGCAGCCCGTATACTCGCTCACGCAACCTCGTGTAAGTGCCATGACGCCGCCTTCGCGTGCCCCGAAATGTCTCGTCGCTACCGTGACCCTGCCTAGTGGAGGACGCAAGACGACAAGCCCATCTGCTTTCGTTGCCACGGTGTGGGACACATCTCTCGCTATTGCCGCTCTCAGACCTCCCCATCTCGCTCATTTTTCGGCTATCGACGCGAAGACAACCAGCCCATGCAGTTTGCTGCTCGTCAACATGGACCATACAATGAGGCTCCTCCAACATCAGTCCGACGCTCCAGTCGTTCGCCCTCCCCGCACGATGATCGCTCCCGATCACATCAGCCCCCAGCGATATTCGTCGCCCCGACCTACTGGACGCCCACACTCGTAAAACTGAGCAATGCAGCTCCCGGAGGTGACGCTGCATTGGACCCCCGACCTGAAAACCCTCTGCTCACCCTGACCACGGACCAGAACCTGCTTGCTGTAGAAGTGGACGGCCTGGCTGTTACTGCCCTCATTGACACCGGTGCACATATTTCCATTATGAGCTCTGACCTCCGTGCGCGGTTATGTAGGTCCTTACGCCGCCCGAGTCCCTATTTGTACGTGTCGCCAATGGAGGAACACCGGCTGTGCTTGGAATGTGCATCGCACGTGTGAGGGTTGCCGACCGCCAAACTTCCGTCATGTTTCATGTTCTCGCTCATTGCCCTCATGACGTCATCCTCGGACTCGATTTCTTGAGTGACCACTCCGCTGTCATTGACTGCTCTGCCGGTGTCGTGCAACTTGACCTACCTACGTCTGCTGACGCTTCGGAGAAGGTTTGCAACAAGCTTTCGTGTGCCGAGTTTGTTCGTTTACCCCCACAAGCACTAACCTGTGTCGCCGTTGAACCATGCCCTAGTGTACAGGATGGTGATTACGTCGTGTCTCCCTCTCCCAGTGTTTTAATGGCGCACAACGTATCTTTCCCATACACCGTTGTAACTATTACGGCGAACAAGACATCCCTTCCTCTTTTGAACTTCGGACTCAGCCCTCAAGTCCTACCAAAAGGCATTGCTCTCGCCACTCTGTCGCCATCACAGGAGTGCCAAATTTCATCGGTGTCACCTGAACTGCCCGCTGCCATCTCTTCAAACCCACATAGGGCACCTGCATCTTCAACACTGCACAGCAATGTAACAAAGATGATTGCCTCAGACCTTTCACCCTCTCAAGTCAAAGAACTCCGTGATCTCCTCACGACCTATTCTGACATATTTGACTTTGACGGCACACCCTTAGGTCAAACCACAGAAGTCAAGCATCGCATCGATACCGGTGACGCGGCTCCAATACACAGGCGTCCTTACCGCGTGGCACCATCAGAGCGTCAAGTAATCCAACAGGAGGTCGAAAAGATGCTCTTAAACAAGAAAAAGATGCACTTAAACAAGATCACCAAAGAGGATGTATACCCGCTCCCTCGCATCGACGATGCCCTGGACTGCCTTCACGGTGCGACCTACTTTTCATCGATAGACCTACGCTCTGGCAAATCAGTGTAGACGACCTCGACCGTGAGAAGACAGCCTTTGTAACGCCTGACGGTCTCTACCAGTTCAGAGTTATGCCGCTTGGCTTGTGCAACGCACCGGCAACGTTCGAGCAGATGATGGACACACATTTTTGCGCAGCTTTAAGTGGTCCATCTGCCTTTGTTACCTGGACGACGTCATTCTGTTTACCCCCAACCTTTGAGACTCACCTCGACCGACTTGCGTCCATTCTTTCAGTGTTTCGTGCGGCTGGGCTACAACTTAATTCTACGAAATGCCACTTCGGGCACCGCGAAGTTGCCATCCTGGGGCATCTCGTCGACTCATCTGGCATCCGCCCCGATCCCGACAAAGTTTCGATTTCCCCGTACCAACTTGCGCCAAAGACGTTCGCAGTTTTGTGGGCCTTTGCTAATATTTCCGAAGATTTGTGGAGAACTTCGCGGACATTGCACGCCCTCTAACTGATATTCTGAAGAAGGACGTGCCATTTTTGTGGGGTCCTGATCAAGCCGCCGCTTTTTCACGACTCATTACGTTGCTCACCACACCGCCGATTCTCGCCCACTTCGGCGCGTCCGCGCCAACCGAGGTCCGCACTGACGCTAGCGGCTACGGGATTGGCACTGTGCTAGCTCAACGACAATCCGGCCATGATAGAGTTCTTGCATATGCCAGCCGGCTGCTTTCCCCTGCAGAACGCAATTATTCCATCACTGTACGTGAATGCCTGGCGCTTGTATGGGCGGTTGCTAAATTCCGCCCCTATTTATATGGCGACATTTCACCGTGACCACTGATCACCACGCTCTATGCTGGTTGTCAACACTCAAGGATCCAACAGGGCGCCTGGCTCGCTGGGCTCTCCGTCTCCAGGAATTCACGTACACTGTGGTCTACAAGTCCGGCCGTTTGCACCAAGACGCCGAATGCCTGTCTCGGTACCCCGTCGACGCTCCAGATCTCGCAACGGACGACGCATCCGTGTGCATTTCCTCGCTCTCCGCTTTCAGCAACATTGCTGACGAACAACGGCGGGACGCGTCCCTACGTGATATCATCAACCGCCTGAATGACGACCCGACGAACAGTTCACTTCGCATGTTCGTCATTATAGACGGCATCTTATACCACCGGAACATGCACCCCGTGGGACAGGAGCTACTTCTTGTAGTACCCGCTCTTCTGCGGTCGACTGTACTGCAGCAACTACATGATGTACCGACGGCCGGTCACCTTGGTGCTGCCAGAACGTATGACCGCGTTCGCCGACGCTTTTTCTGGCCCAGCCTATACCGTTCCGTACGTCGTTACGTTGCTTCTTGCCAGTCATGTCAACGGCGGAAAAAAACCAAGCTCTACACCCCTGCCGGGCTCCTTCAACCTATTGACATACCTGCCGAGCCTTTCTTTCGTGTAGGCCTTGACCTTCTCGGCCGTTTCCCTATTTCTAACACAGGAAACAGATGGATCGCCGTCGCAACAGATTATTCGACCCGATTTCCCATCACGAGACCTCTCCCGAGCAGTTGCGCTACAGATGTCGCCGACTTCTTGATAAAAGACGTCATTCTGCACCACGGCGCTCCTCGCCAG
>JALIZH010006520.1:0-12323 GCA_030522465.1 Rhipicephalus appendiculatus | reverse complement strand
TGTGCAATAAACTGGTTCGCTTAATCAAGGAAAGGGAAGGGGAAAACACAGGGAGAGGGAGAGAATACCACTGAAAAGCACATGTTCGCGGTGATTCCGTATATCCATGGCCTCTCCCATGGGTTAAAGAAAAGAGGCACAAAGTAAGGCGTACGGTGTTGCCTTCCCAGCACCAGCTGGTGCTTTCGAAGGTTTGCAGTCAAGCAAACCATAGGAAGGAAACCGATAGCAGCAAGCAGAAAAATGAATGTCATGTATGACATAACAATAACATGTACCATGCAAGGTAGGCATAGTTTATCAGGTCCCGTTAACGTGCGCGGAATCTTACATCGGAGAAAGCGGCAGATGCATCAATGTCAGACTAAGGTAGCATCGAGCGATCCCTTTCCAATACCCCGGGCTTACATTTACCCGGGCATTGGTGGAGGGTGTGGGTGTGAACCCGTCTTTAATGATGCGCAAGTAGTGTCCAGGGATAGTAGATACTTAAGCCGCAAGGTAATAGAGGCCTTCACATCCGGAGAAATGGTGAAAGATGTGAGCGCTCCCTCTATCAGTTTGTCCGATAAGGAGTTCGATTATCTGCGGTCCACGTGTTAAAGTTAACTAAGCGAGTGATTGTCAGTTTGAAATCTTTGACCAGTGTTGTATCTTGGCTTCGCGGTTTCATGCGTTTTTTTGTTGCCTGTCACACACAATCTTGCTGCGGCCTTTTGAGGTTGACACTGTGTTCAATAAATTAGTTGTGAGTCTGCGCAATTCTTTCTTTGTGTCTCGTCCTGCTGTGCAGTTTTTTTGTTTTTTTTTCTGAAGGTGTGGTTTAAAGCTTCTCACTCACTACTAAAGGCTCAGCCACAGCATCAACAAGGTGCACATGGTAGCTTACAGACGTGCAGTGGGTACCTCCCTTCTCCGTAGAATGACGAATAATAGCATAGTGCTTGCTTCCCTAGTTCACAAAAATTATGATGATTTATGACGTAGTTGGCCCAAGAGAGTTTACAACGTGTTCTACAAAGGCCACCATTCGAGCTTTGGCAGCGATTGGGCTGAGTGATCCGTGCAAGCCTGGCTTTTTTTTCTTTTTCTTTGTTCCTCTCCTTTCTCTTGTAACACGTAAGTGCTTTATGCCGGTATCCACTACGACTTCACTGACATCATTTCTGTCACAGATGTTGCGTCGGTAAAATGTACCCGAAGAGTTGACAAAATAGAATAAAAAATTTGCGTTCAGTAGGATGACTTGGGAGTCGAATACATGATCTACCGGGCGGCGACTGTAGGAGCCTGCAACGCGCCTTATATCTTTCCCACCTTCTCCCTTTCACAGGGACCTTCGTTGGCGTGGGGAGATGTCGCCGTCTTGGAGTGGTGAGGTACTGTATCACGACACTAACGAGCGCCGATAGAAAGCACTTCGGCAGTCTCAGCGCGGCGGAGGCTGGCTCCCTGATTTCGACTCCATTTCATTTCAATACAGATTGAATGAGTGCATTGTTGCATGATAGAAGCACGCCAGCAGGTAGCAGAGTGCCTTCGCGCGTTCGCGTCTCAAGCTACATTCTCTGCCTCTCACGTTCCTGGAGCGCTGTGTGGTTGTGTACGCACTAGCAGAAGTGTAGATTACCAAATCGCTTGAGATCACGCACCTTGCCGTTTCTGTACTCAAGTGAAGACGCTTTCCATGAGCGCATATAGACTCCTAGTGATTACATACCTGTTGATGTCATCATTGGGCGGAATTTACCTTACGCTGTATCCGGGTTTCTGTAAACTACTTGAGCTACCACAAAGGTTTAGTCATTGCCATTGATTTAGTCGTCGGTGTGAAGGTTTACCACTAGGATCAACACAGGCGTCCGCATCAAACGATGCGACAGCCGCAAAACACCAACTGGCATTGTGCAAGCGCTACTTTATCAATGTACGATCAACATCAAACTACTTCTGTAAAGACAGGTTTTACTTTCGCGTGACACCAATTCCGTGATGGAGGGATGAACCATGTTTTTTTTCTTTATATCTCTTTTGTCTCAGTTTCTTCGTCTGTATTTCTTCTCTTTCTCGCTGTTTCTATCCTTTTCTGTCTGTTTGTTTCTCCTTCCCTATTTCTCGTTTTCTCATTTGTTCTATGCATTTCGCTCTCTGTGTTTCTTTCTCCTTCCCTATTTCTCGCTTTCTCATTTGTTCTACGTATTTCGCTCTCTCTGTTTCTTTCTCCTTCCCTATTTGTCGCTTTCTCATTTGTTCTATGTATTTCACTCTCTGTGTTTCTTTCTCCTTCCCTATTTCTTGCTTTCTCATTTGTTCTATGTATTTCGCTCACTCTGTTTCTTTCTCCTTCCCTATTTCTCGCTTTCTCATTTGTTCTATGTATTTCGCTCTCTCTGTTTTTTTTTTCTCCTTCCCTATTTGTCGATTTCTCATTTGTTCTATGCATTTCGCTCTCTTTGTTTCTTTCTCCTTCCCTATTTCTCGCTTTCTCATTTGCTCTATGTATTTCGCTCTCTCTGTTTCTTGCTCCTTCCCCAGTTTCTGGCTTTCTCATTTGTTCTATGTATTTCGCTCTCTCTGTTACTTTCTCCTTCCCTATTTTTTCGCTTTCTCATTTGTTCTATGTATTTCGCTCTCTCTGTTTCTTTCTCCTTCCCTATTTCTCGCTTTCTCATTTCTTCTATGTATTTCGCTCTCTCTGTTTCTTTCTCCTTCCCTATTTCTCGCTTTCTCATTTCTTCTATGTATTTCGCTCTCTCTGTTTCTTTCTCCTTCCCTATTTCTCGCTTTCTCATTTGTTCTATGCATTTCGCTCTCCCTGTTTCTTTCTTTTTCCCTATTTCTCGCCTTCTCATTTCTTCTATGTATTTCGCTCTCTCTGTTACTTTCTCCTTCCCTATTTTTCGCTTTCTCATTTCTTCTACGTATTTCGCTCTCTGGGTTTCTTTCTCCTTCCCTATTTGTCGCTTTCTCATTTGTTCTATGTATTTCACTCTCTGTGTTTCTTTCTCCTTCCCTATTTCTTGCTTTCTCATTTGTTCTATGCATTTCGCTCTCTTTGTTTCTTTCTCCTTCCCTATTTTTTCGCTTTCTCATTTGTTCTATGTATTTCCCTCTCTCTGTTTCTTTCTCCTTCCCTATTTCTCGCCTTCTCATTTGTTCTATGTATTTCGCTCTCTCAGTTTCTTTCTCCTTCCCTATTTCTCGCTTTCTCATTTCTTCTATGTATTTCGCTCTCTCTGTTTCTTTCTCCTTCCCTATTTCTCGCTTTCTCATTTCTTCTATGTATTTAGCTCTCTCTGTTTCTTTCTCCTTCCCTATTTCTCGCTTTCTCATTTGTTCTATGCATTTCGCTCTCCCCGTTTCTTTCTTTTTCCCTATTTCTCGCTTTCTCATTTGTTGTATGTATTTCGCTCTCTCTTTTTCTTTCTCCTTCCCTTTTCTCGCTTTCTCATTTGTTCTATGTATTTCGCTCTCTCTGTTTCTTTCTCCTTCCCTATTTCTCGCTTTCTCATTTGTTCTATGTATTTCGCTCTCTCTGTTTCTTTCTCCTTCTCTATTTCTCGCTTTCTCATTTGTTCTATGTATTTCGCTCTCTCTGTTTTTTTTTTATTTTAGTGGGGTGGTGCGCGAAAGAACGATAACACGGTGAAAGGAACACGAAACTGTTTCTTTCTCTTTCTCTCTCTTTCTTTCTCTCTGTTTATATTTTTTTCTCTTTCTTCCCTATCTTTTTCTCTATGTCTCTCTTCCTCTTTCTTACAATTTCTGTCTTGTCTCTCTCTCTCTGTACTCGTTCTCTCGCATGAACGAGTTATTGCGTCCCACGCTTGACAAGTCGGTGTAACTGGAGAGCACGCGCTGGGCGCACGTGTTCGGAGAGCCAAGCAGAAGATGAAGAGGACGAACAGAGCACGCGTCGGCATGATAATGATTGTTTCTAGTCTACATCGGGCAAGCGTCGGGCATGACAGCTCTGCCGTAAGATCACAGCTCTAGCCAGAATCGAAGCATGGCCTTCCGGATGGCTGTAAAGTATTCAACCGCGGAGCCTCATCAGTGATCCAAACTGTTTCTGAAAGGTCTCTTTGCAAGCGTTGTGTCAGGATAACACCTAGTGTGGTGGCAGTGTCGCCTTTCCACTTTTGCATCAATGTAACATACTTTGCATGTCTTTGACTCCTCAAGGTCCAGTCAAGAGTAATGCGAATACGCCTGCGCCCGCTATATATGATATGCATATCATCGCACGTATCTTGCACTTCGTGGCGATGAAACTGACGTATCTGCTCTAGTGCGAGTATGAAGGTTACGCAGGTCCATGAGCTGCCCTTTTACACGCCATTGTATTCAGTGTATCTGGTATCGGCTCACGGCTGGTGTCGGTGTCTGCCCCACTGCCTTCTGCGTTGCTCTTGTTATCTGCGGGTATCGAAGCAGTTGAGTATCAGCAACAGTTGAGCGTAAGCAGTATCGAAGCAGTTGAGCGCCGAGGTTGTCTCCCTCATGAAATTCATCATCGAGCTTAGCGATGGATGCCTTGGGCTCTTCCGGCGCCTTCACTGTAGGCGCGTCAAGGACGAGAGGAGCTGGTGTCTGTGTGTGCCTTAGAGAAGGCGAATATGAGGCCGGCTCCTCCAGTTGTGTTGGACAAGGAGTGATCTCGGCCTTTTCCAGTGATATTGTGGCGTCGGGTACCGGCGCAGAAGCCGAGACAAGCAACGGAGTGCAGGACCGGTGTCCGACATTAGTTTCGGGGCAGCCCGAGAAGTGTTCTGTCGTGGGGCTGGAGGACACCGATGGTCCATCGAGCTGGTGCCGCACATCAGCTCGATGGCCGAGTGGAGATCACGTTGGTAAAGGGCACAGCTGCAGCATCGAAGCGCTGCGCCTGGCGAGATTGCTCTCCGGCGGCGGGCAGGTTTGTCAACGTCCGAGCTGCGCCGTCGAGGTTTTGTGCCTCACAGCCCCCATCTGCGGTCGAGGGTGGGCCTGAAGAGATAGGGTCACAGGCATGTGAAAGAGGACGAGAAAACTTACGATTTTAAAGACAATAGTCTTTCTCGGGATACTTGAACGCAGAAATTTTGGTCCGTCCTTCTGTCTGTCAGTCCCACGATTCAGCCGCCCGGCCAAATTTTGAGCACTTGCTGAACGCCCAGCCACCTTGAACTGGTAGCTGCGTTCATACAAGTGAACATTGTCGATCAAAAATCAAATATTACGCATATCTGAGGTGCAGTATCAATACGTAAGTATTGGGTGTAGTATTAATTTACTAGAAAATAGACAAATAGGTAATTCTAAAGACCCTAGTGTTTCCTAGGCTGCGCTGAAAATGCGACGCTATGCACGAAAAAGCCCTCTGCCGATTATATGAAGTTGCCACCTGGCAGTGGCCCTGGGTTCTGCACAAGCTCATGTTTCTGGACGCCACTGCCAGATGGTGTCCATATCTCACGCAGCGCCTCCTCTATTTTATCAATGCCAGCCAGATGCGGCGACGCAACATCGAGGAGGCGCTGTCTGCGCATCACGGGTGGCCGTGGATGATACCACGACTCATGTAGTACGGCCGGCAGAAGACCATCGTCTTTCGACGACATTTGCAGCGACGCACGCAGATACGTGGCCAATTTTTTAACACCATTCCGGCCATGACTACTGCCTGACGCACGGCCGAAACGTAAACCAGTAACAAATATTCAGTTTTCGTAAGTGTGCTCCTTCATTTCCTGACTATATATACATATATATATATATATATATGGCTTCAAAAAATATTCTTGGCTAACTGGTTAAAATATATGAAAGAAAGTCACAGTGAAAAACATAACATTTATTCTGAGCTTTCGGCCGGGGACCGGCCTTTATCAAAGATGCCATTGGTACATGGAGTTCGGATTTCAATACAGATTACCGCGATACATACAGAGATACACATGCCGTCGCGATTCGTTGGAACGGGTCAAGGGGAGGGACCAGAAGAACAACAGCAGCAAGAAAGGTCAGGGAGAGAGGGCAAGACATGCGTACAAGGTCGCAATTTGTAAGAACCTAACAAGAGGCGGGGCCAAAGCACACAAACAAACAATCAATAAATAACAAATAAAAGGGCTAAAGAAACGAGGCTACGTTTGCGATCCAAGGGAAAAAGTAATAATAATAAAAAACAGCAACAAGTGACAATGGTAAGGACCCGATTATCCGGCTAAAAGGGGATATCCATTCGCTTATGGACGAAAGGGAAAAATGGGCACGGACGCCGGATGTCAACGCATAGTGCGTGTTTCTTTGTTCAGCATGTTATCTTCTAAAAGTGCGTCAAAAGTCGTTAAGTGCGTGCCCACCCGTGCGCCTGAGGGGATAGGGTTCGGTGT
This sequence comes from Rhipicephalus appendiculatus, assembly GCA_030522465.1. Lineage (NCBI taxonomy): Eukaryota > Metazoa > Arthropoda > Arachnida > Ixodida > Ixodidae > Rhipicephalus > Rhipicephalus appendiculatus. The sequence goes on along the minus strand of JALIZH010006520.1, from coordinate 5,946 downwards.
GGCTATTGAAGTCGACCGCTCTACTCGGAGGCTTTGAAGGCGCTGGCGGCAACCATCACAGACCGTCCGCCGTCAAGGAAGCGGCTCGCCGGTGTACAATATCGCGAACAGATGTGGGATAGGCGGCATGCGTGAGTACACGAGACATTTTTTTTCAGCAAATTATACTTTCCATGCATATATATATATATATATATATATATATATATATATATATATATATATATATATATATATATATATATATATATATATATATATATATATATATATATATATATATATATATATACATACGCACACCTACAAAACAACAACTTATGTCAAAGCGAACGCCCAAGGCCTACAAGGTTACATCATCTGATAGGAATCTGTTCACGGAGGAAGGAGCACGCACGTTCTTTCACACATGAATGACAATAAAATGAAGAAAAAATTAGGCAGATCCCAAGTACCATGAGAATTGATGTTATGCGAAGCATCCGGAGATAAGGTGACTGGGTTGTAATTTTTTTATTGAGCGAAACGTTATGAAATGACGCTGAAGATGTTTACCAATGTTGCACGCACAGACATGTTGAACAGTCGCATATGTTTCATATAACCAGTTGTTTACAGTTGTGTGACGATGCCAACAGAAACATGGGTATTTCCAACACCAGAAGCCGTAAGCTGATACGCAGAGCTTGTGCATGCAATGATGGTAGCCCTGGATAGTGCTACGTAAACCAACTACAGTGGATGGCGCTTAAGTATACAACTGACGTTTACCCGACGTGACTCATTTGTCATAAGAGAACGTATGTAATGTTTACAAAAGTAGATAGCCATTATTGCAACCACAATATACGTTTCACCAACATTACGCCTGCATAGGGTGTTCTTCCAAAGCAGTTTCGAGACCTGACGTGGCTCTGTGGTAGAATGCTTGATTGCCACGCAGAATGCTTGGGTTCGATTCCTGCTGGGACACTGATTTCTATCCTTTCTATTCCTCGCCTCAACGGCACCGATGTCCGTTTTTCTTAACGCTGTCTCCTTTAAATTACCAGTGTCAACGCCACCGAGGTCAGTTTCTGTTTACGCTCTCGCATTTAAATTGCCAATGCCTGTTCGCGCCGTTCCTGGTTAGATATAAATTGTCAAAGTCTTGTGGCGCATACCCGCATTCCGAGGCCCGTGGTATACGGGTATGAGCCACACGTGTCTGGAGAAATGAGTTTGACGACGCACGTGACGGGTTTTTCACGTTATTCGTGTCCTGACCAGCCAGACATATTCGTTAATACCCCCTTAGCCTCCCATACAAATTTTGGTCTATCCCAAGTTAAGGAGGCCATCATGAGAGCACGCAGACGTAGGCGGCTAGATAGACAGATAGATAGATACGTAGATAGAAACGCAAAAGTGCTTTCAGTACGCAAAGAAATGCTTCGAATTTAAAAAATCACAGCATATCCACGAAGTGAATGATGGTGAGTGGGCGAAGCTCGGAGGGATCATTCGGGTAACCGTGAATCCCCCCGCACATTGCCCACTCGATCATGCAAAGACGTGACAACACGTGTCATGTCTGCATGATCCTGGGTGTTCGATCGTGAGCTGGGCACGAGCGTCGCCGACTTGTGTTCCGAGCGCTCCCAGCCCCTCAGCGACAATGCCAGTTCGCGTTCCACGACAGAGGAAGACGATGCCACCTACTCAGACGCCGAAGTCTACACCAGTGCTCGACGCAACGCCTCGCCTCCGCATGCATCGCCACAGAACGCTGCTGTGAGTTGTGAAAGCCACGCGTCCTTGGCTATGGATTGTGCCGCCGTGAGTACCGGAGCCGCCGTATGCTCCGCAGATACCGGCTGGCCTGGTTTTACATGCGACTCACGCGAGAGCACTGTGGAGCTGACTACCCCCCCTCTCTGGTGACGTTCACCTCACCGTTGATCACGATGGAGTCCACCTCCGGTGCTCGACTCCGAGTACCGCGTCGGCCCGACGATGCCAATTATAACAGCGCCATCTATCATCTTTAATCGTCAACTATACGAAAACCACTAACGCCATCTAGTGATAATATTTCCAAGGACATATACACACAACGCCATCTAGTGAGCAATTCCTAAAACTGACTAGAGCTGGCTACATACATACTACTACTACTCCAGAGGAGGGAACGACCCACACCCTGAGGAGCTTCGCCCCTAAAAAAAACACAGCATATCCACGGAGTGAATGATGATGAGTGGGCGAAGCTGCGGAGGCTCATCGGTAAACAGTGAATCTTCAGGGAATTCTGCCCGGTATATCATCACCAACGTGAGATCGGGCGCGTTTATACTAAATGGTCGATGAGAGTTATGGTGAGAGTTATGGTTACACCGTGAAATCTTCAGTGGTTTCGCCCAGCAGTAATCAGAGCGATAGTGTGTGTGAAATTTTATTCAAACTTGAACGACCGGTCGTCGTCCATGGTCCGCCAAGCAGCACGATCCGGCAAGCGCACTCGTACTGCTCGTACGGCGGTCCGCGCAATCGGAGAGCAGCTGCACCCCCAACGCCATCTAGCGTACATTCACCCAACCGCCATATTGTACGCATGTCTATAGGACAGCGCCCTCTCGGAAACGAGACGAGAACTGGAGATGACGACACCATACCGGCCCACGGAGTGAATGATGATGAGTGGGCGAAGCTTCGGAGGTGCGTTGGTAAACCGGTGATCTTCCGCGAATACGGCGCAATACATCATCAACGACGTGAGATCGGGCGCATTTATACCAAAGGGTCGATGAGAGTCATGGCGACTCGCAGCTCACTTTAATTTTACATGTACGTTGTGAATTTTTTTATTGTTTAATCACGCACAGGAGACATCTCACACAGGCACTACCTTGAGGTCGAAATCCAGTACCTACTGGCTACTGAGAGTGCATGGACAACCGAGGACCATCGAGGTAATGCCATAAGGAGCTTCGCCCCTAAATATATTCATCATATAGAAGTACTAAACGAGAGGTGGCTACATACAACGGGGACGCACGACCCACGGCTTAAGGAGCTTCGCCCCTAATAATACTAATGAAGGAAATTTCTAGGCCTCGATCAACTAGCTGCCTGCGGAATTCAATTTTTCAGGTTAGTTGTAGGCCAAGAACGATAGTCGGCCTAAACCTTCATTTATGCCACCAGAGAACACTGTTGAACTTGTGGATGAGGTACGATTCACGAGCCTCCCTGTCATAATGTGTTTTGAAATGGGAATGAAGCACCACCGCAGAAAAGGTGGGGGAGGGGTGGCCAAGATGATTAACATGTTTGGAGAGAGGAAGGTGCGGTAGGGCCTCGTTTCTTTAGCCCTTTTATTTGTTATTCCTTGATTGTTTGTTTGTGTGCTGTGGCCCCGCCTCTTGTTAAGTTCTAACAAATTGCGACCTTGTACGCATGTCTGACCCTCTCCCCCTGACCTTTCTTGCTGTTGTTGTTCTTCTGGTCCCTCCCCTTGTCCCGTTCCAACGAATCGCGACGGCATGTGTATCTGTGTATGTATCGCGGGAATCTGTATTTAAACCCGAACTCCACGCACCATTGGCATCTTTGATAAACGGTCCCCGGCCGAAAGCTCAGAATAAATGTTATGTTTTCACTGTGACTTTCTTTCATATATACACATATATATAAGCCACAAAGAAATATAACTCACAAAAACGTTTTCCGCCGCGCGGAATCGAACGAGTGACCTCTCGCTCCGCAACGCGCGGCGTTGACCGCTGAGCCACGAAAGCGAACGCCCTTCGACGTAGTAACGGCGAGTGCTTTATATACACCATTTACCGCTGGCAGTACGCCGATCTCAGGGGGAGAATGTTAGCGTGTTGTCTGCATTACCAGTGATATAGCGAGATGGCGCGAAGGGCGCGCTCGGCTCCCCGCTCGTCGCCCGTGCGCGCGCGTGCTTATCTCGCGATGGGGGAGGTTTGTACATTTTGTGCTTTCGCCGAAAAAGAATGCGTTGCAGTTACGGAGCGCAAGACGGTCACTTCGCTCTCTGCAGAGTCCCCGCTAGCGAAAGGAGCGCTCTGTTTAAACCCAGTGAAATAGTAACTGTGACACTTATTAGAGAGTTTTAATACTGCGAAATGGTGCCCCGTACGCACCACGCAAGCGCCTTGCGTTACATGGCGTCGCGTGCCGTGATAGGGCTTTTAGTACACGGTTATGCCCGCCTACATAACGAACGTGAAGCGCGTTGCGCCATCTGGTAGCTCCAACTCTATGCACGTGTCGTTGACAGCAAATTTCAGCGAATAAAAATGTGATAGCCGGATTATGGCCATATTTCTAGCTACATTAAAGCTGCAGTACGGTACCGTAGCTGTAGCGACTCGGAAGCGGACGGTGTAAGTACGATTACCACACGTTCGCGCTTTCTCATTTTCGGCAACATGGCGTCGCCCGAGTTCGTCATGTGTCTTTAACGCGTCCCGAAAACTGCCGCCGGTGAGCATCGAGTGTGCGCGATTTTCGCAAGCTGGCGAAGCAGATAGCTTTTAAACGCTAGAGCTTCGCGTCGAGTGCGGGGAGACTGGAAGCGTAGATTCACTCACCAAGAAGAAGGAAAAAATTACACCATCTCCCGCTAAAGGGCTCCATGTGTGTAGATGTGAAGCAGCGGGCGCTAACGCTTACACTGGCGGCGGCGTTGACGCTGGCGCTCATCGCAGCGTTGCACAGGAGAGACAACTGGGGAGGCGCAAAGCCCGCAGTGATGGAGCGGTGTTTCCTACTGGAACATGCCAATCGCTGCTAATGGGCAATGAGAGACAGAAGACTCCGACTGGACACAGAGACCCGCAGTCCGCTTTTAGTTAACGCGCACGCTGCGGTTTTTTATTGTTCAACAACGCACAGGAGAAATCTCCCAGCGGCACCACCTTGCAGGTCAAGATCCACTGCCATATATACAGGGTGGCCAGTGAACGGTTGTGCAGCGCGAGCAGTCGGTTTTTTCAACCAAGAAACTCGCTAGCGGATGCTGCCTGCGTCGGCGTCACGAGGCGAGAGAGGGGGAGCGTAGGAGAGGAGAGAGAGGGGGGAACGCGCATGCGCAGTGGGAGGTGTGGACGCCGTGGGCAGGGATGCCCTAGAGGAGAGAGGGGGGGAGCGTAGGAGAGGAGAGAGAGGGGGACGCGCATGCGCAGTGATGAGGAGTGTGGACGCCGCGGGCAGGGATGCCGAGAGGGGGAGCGTAGCAGGGGAGAGAGCAGGGAGGCGCATGCGCAGTGAGGGTGTGGTTACCGCGGGGAGGATGCCTAGAGGGAGAGAGAGGGGGAGAGGAGGTTTTTATTTTTATTTTTTTTGAATGGGTTTGCGCATGCGCATTAAGGGAGGCCACGCGGCACACCACCACCACCGCCACCACCACCGGATTAAGCTTCGCCATAAGATGCTTCACATCTAAAATCTACTCAGGTGAGCGAGCGAACGCTCTATCGGTGGACAGCGGTGGCGGAGAACGCAGGCAGAGTCCTACCACCGGACAAGCGCCCTTATTGGAAAACCCGTCATCGGGCGAAGAATCTGGACGATTTTGACCTGAGCGTCTTTCTATGAGTGGTGCGTTGGTGGTGTACATTTTTTTTTTTTTAAGGGAGTTGAAATTCGAACTATCGCCATTGTGGTGGAGCGTTTCGAAGAGGACGAAACGCTACCTACCATGTCCACAACGACGATGCAGAGGATGCTGAAGCAGCTTGGCGTCAAGTACAAGGAAAGCTGTCGGAACGCATTTCTCATAGAAGCGAGGCGCATTGTGCAATGTAGCCACCGGTTTCTGCGGAGCTGCAACGCCAGACTCAAGTTGTGATGAGGACGATGAGATGTGAACCCTTCTAACGGGCTCATGGTAATCATTACGTGGTGCGTACAGGACGGGATCATTCAGTATTGTTG
>JALIZH010006519.1:0-19944 GCA_030522465.1 Rhipicephalus appendiculatus | reverse complement strand
TACCATTTGGCCTATCATACCCCCTTAACAAGCGCGGAAAGACGCGAGGGGGGAGGGGGGGGGTGCCCTCATGCAGCCACTGCGACTTTTGGTTTTACGAGCGCGGTCGTCGCTGGCGCACGCGTTATCTCGCAATCTCAGCAGCCGACAGCGGGCGGCTGGCTCCTACGTGCTCCGCTCCCAACGCGAGGACATTGTGCAAACAGTGTCCCTGGAGCGGCCGTATGCTCTTAATTAAACCAGCATTTTGTAGAGTTGCGTGAGATCGGATCCAAAAGAGTTAGCTGCCAGCCACACTTCGATTAACATTGGAATTTGTTGCTATCGCATTCACTGCTTCACCCTTGCGGTGAAACTGTGACTTTTTCTTTATTCTAAAAACCATCTGGCCTTCGCTGCCTCCTTGGTCTTCACGAGGCATTGTTCTTGTTCCAGGTACTCGGAGATGCGCTTGGCGTCCCACGTTTCGAGGAGGTCTTCGCTTCATTCTTTGGCGTCGGAGTCTTTCGGTGAAGGAGATACGTCCGTGTATGTAGTCGGATAAAACTTGACGAGTACGGAGATGATCGCCAAGACGTCAGAAACGCGGCGACCAATCGCTTACACGACTGCAGAAATAGCCCCACTCACGCACTCGGCAATGTTCTTCGAGGGCGTGGTCACCGGCCGGCCGGCTCATGACGTGCGCGTCCATTGGTTCAGGCTCGTGTATGCATGCGCTTCTGAGGACGCAATGCCACGGACGTCTAAACTTGTGTCCAACTGTAGTTGCCGTGGGCACTCGAGGAGGTGCAGGACATTTTGGGAGGCAATGATTGTAATGATGATATCTGTCTAGTGTGTGGCACTTCTCCAAGCATAAGCATGCGCAGGACTTCCCATAGGGGGAGGGGGAAGGAACGTTCTTTGCTGCAGCCCCCCCCCTCCCCCCTGTTTGTCGAGTCCAAAAAAACATGCTCCACAATGGATGAAAAAAAAAAGTCACAGTTTCGCCACTAGAGCGAAGCAATGACTGCGATAGCAAGAAGTTAGTTTGTCACACGAAGGACGACAAGCAGCTCGATACTTCCAGCGCGCCGCCGCAGCACAAAGAAGGACGCTCGAAAAGGACGCATAAGTATACGCAGGACAAGCGTGAACTAACAACTGTCGCAGTTGTTATGTGTTTGTATTTGAGCAACGCGCTGCGAGTGTCACAATGTGCAAGCTGTTCCGAGATATGCGTTCCGCGAGCGGCAAATGGAGCATATGAATAGCTCGCCGTTTTATCGCTGGCACAAGCATGGCGTGTGGCTGTGTTGGCCTAGCGCAGCAGGCTGCGGAGCGACGGGTCGCTGGTTCGAATCCCCGGTCAGGTGGTTTGGAATTTTTAAGGCGAAAGCCTTTAATGTCTAATGCTCACGTCCGTCCGTGTCTGTCCGTCCGTCTGTCCGTGCCATCCGTCCGTTCGAGCCCTGGCACAGAGCCAGGTGGCCGCCGAGGTGCGGAAACGGACGCCGGTCGCGTCGGACTACAGCGCTCAGCTTTGCTTGCGTAGCGTCGCTGTGCCCAGCGTTTGGAATCATTCTGACCGACGCCGTCTCAATGGACACAGGCGTTCGCGGAACACACACTGAAATTTACGAGGGGTCCGTCAATTTAAGCGCTGGAACGCGGATGGCGTTTGTACGATGCGCAAAGTGCGAGAATATACGAACGCATGCGAACGAGTCTCTCGTCTCGCTGCGATTCGCGGTAAAAAATTAAAAAAGAAAAAAACGCATATATTCCGTTTGTGTGTTACCCCACTGAGAGTATAAAACAAAAAAAAAAAAAATTGGCCGCCTATCTGCGTGCTTCGCTGCAAATGTCGTCGAAAGGCCGTACTAGGGTCTTTAGAATTGCGTACCTATGTATTTTCTAATAAAAGAACACACGACCTGACACTTACATATCAATGTTGCGCCCCAGGTATGCGTATTTGTTTTTTGATCGAATATGTTCACAAGTATGAACGCAAACGCCAGTTCAAGATGGCTGGGCGTTCAGAAAGTGGTTAAACTTTGGCCGAGTAGCTGAATCGGGTTACGGACAGACAGACAAAAAATTTGCGTTGAAGTATCCCAAGAAAGACTATCGTCTTTAAAAGACATGGCGTAGTCAGTCGAATGGCCACACTAGGCCCTAGCCACACGCTTTTGCCGTACACACTTTGGAATGTACAAAGTGTCCTTCAAATTTTCTTCTTCGTCTGCTCCTGCTCGAACATGGAGTGCAGTTGAGGCGCAACTTTGTGGTCGCCCAGACACTGACGGGTCGCCACGATGTAATAGGTTAAAAGAATTAAGCCAATGATAATCTTGCAGGTCACTGTCCGACAACCACTTTTGGCCGTTGTATAGAGCTTGGCAAAAACTGGATGAAAATTTGAAAGCATCCCAGAGTGTTTGCTGCGGTTCTTTAACGAGAGATTCATGTTAGTTTCCAGTACTCGATGGCCCCAGGCACGGTAGTGTAAGTTGCTCGGGTCGCTGCCCTTTATCTATACACGTAGTCGCGGTGCTGGCGCTCTCAGTAGTTAAAGATAACAATGGACCTTTCCAGAAATCGCAGCGCCGCGCCTTCCCCTGGTGGATCGGCGCTGGGACAGTATGGGAGAGCGGAGATCCGGGCGGGCAGAGCAGACGCTTTCCCGCTCTCGCCTGCTCTCGTCGCGCGCCGTGAGTGGTTTTGGATGGTGTAAGGTGCTGCAGTTGCGAAGAAACGGCAAATCAAAGTTCGTTCGGGTCGCTGCCCTTTATCTATACACGTAGTCGCGGTGCTAGCGCTCTCTGGGCACCGCTACCCTCCAGCGCTCTCAGTAGTTAAAGATAACAATGGACCTTTCCAGAAATCGCAGCGCCGCGCCTTCCCCTGGTGGATCGGCGCTGGGTCAGTATGGGAGAGCGGAGCGCCGGGCGGGCAGAGCAGACGCTTTCCCGCTCTCGCCTGCTCTCGTCGCGCGCCGTGAGTGGTTTTGGATGGTGTAAGGTGCTGCAGTTGCGAAGAAACGGCATTTCTGAGCGCTCCGACTTTCATGCACGCAAACTACACTGTGTCGTTCGTCCCAAACAGCCAGAATATTCATTGAACATGCTGACGAAGAAGGAAAGCGGCGGACAAACCTGTTCTGTTCTTGGATGTGATAATACGCGAAAGACACCGGATGTTTCGTATCATTGCTCGGTGCTACTTCAGGACTTGAATTTTTGTGACGCAGCAGCTAAGTTTGACCATTGTTAAGATGCTTGTGTTCTCATTCACATTGATTACAGGGCTCTACCCATGAAGCATGCCGTGTAACTACGCGAATTTATAAAGGCGAAAGCCTTAGATGCCCTGTTCAAAAAAAAAAAAAACACAGCATATCCACGAAGTGAATGATGATGAGTGGGCGAAGCGACGGGGGATCATTCGGGTAACCATGAATCTCCCCGTACATTGCCCACTCAATCATGTAAAGACGGGACACGTCGTGACGCGAGCCCTCGCCGCCTCTGGATCGGCTTGCCGACGCTGCCGTGCCGCTGCAGCTTCGCGAGCCCTCAACTCCCGTGACGGAGTGCCTGCGCTGCCGTGCCGCTTCACGAGCCCGCAAATCTGGATCCGCTTGTCTGCGTCGCCACCGCCTACTTCTCTCTCGCACAACTTGAGAGCCCGTGCTGCAGCTGCTTTGCGAGCCCTCCGCTACGCCGCCTTGTCTTCTTCGTTGTTCATAGCAGTAGTAGTAATATCGAAGCGCACTGAGTGAAGACCGTCGAAAGAGAGAGGAAGCGCGCCGAAAGCCGAGAGAGTGGAGCAAGCGCGCCGGAGATTGGAGCGAGCGCCGCAGAGCCATCTAGTGGGCGCCATGCAAATCAAATGAGAGCACAGCTGTGCCTCTAGCGGGAGCGGCGAGTACTAGCGTGGCTACACCGGGGGAGTGATGTACAAGACTCGACCTTAAGGAGCTTCGCCCCCTAAGAGAGAATGTGCTCTGGAACGCGCTTATTGTTCATCGTCATCAGCGTCATCGTCATCGCACTAGCGTGGCTACGCCGAGTGACACCGGCGGAGTGATGGACAAGCCTCGACATTAAGGAGCTTCGCCCCTAAAACTCACAGCGTCTCTTATGCGTTCGCCAAAGAAGACTCGAAGGCGAAAGCCATCTTCTTTTAGATGCGAAGCATCTTATGCTGGGTGCTATGTCCGTCCCTCCCGCGTCCCGCGTCCGGCCACTTTCATGTAGTAGGGAAGCACCCATTATGCGAACCAGAACACTGTAGTAATATGAAGGCCGTCAACCACTACTGCAGTCATCAGAGTCATGGCCGAGAGCACATAGAGGCTGCTTAGCAATGGCTAGGCAGGTGGTGGCTGTCGCCCAGGTTGACCCCATTCCTTGATCTTGCTTGCATGTGTTTGGAGGGGGCTTAGTCCGTCCCTACTTCCCACGTCCCACACCACCACAGCACATGCGCGTCCCCTCCCCCCTATCCTCTCCTACGCTCACCCCCCTTTCTCTACTCTAGGAATCCTCTACTCTACGGAGCGGCGCCCGCGTCCCACACCACCACAGCGCATGCACGTCCCCTCCACCTCTCTCTCCTCTCCTACGGTCCCCCCCGTTCTCTCCTCTAGGAATCATCTACAGAGCAGTGCGCACGACAGGTGGTGCGACAGCTGCATACTCCGCTGCTGGCGCCACGGTAGTTCCGCTGTATGCGCGCGCCTCATTCTCTCTCCTGTGCAGCGCCGCGATGAGCGCCCGGACCGCTGCCGTGAAATGAGAGCGGCGATGTTCCTCCCGCTCAAGCTAAATATTTCCCCGCTGCTTCGCATTCACACATGGTTCCCTTTAGCGGGAGATGGAGAATTTTTTCTTCTTAGTCGATGTACTATACTCGGCGACAGCTTTCCTTGACAGCACTGTGGAAGCTACAGAACCAAAGCGCATGTCTGCTTCCGCGCCAAAAAAATAGTACTGAAGTTTATTGATAATTTCCTCATTTGCCTTGCTGAATTAAATACTGCTTTATTTATTATGAGACTTAGACAGTTGCGGGAAGTTGCAGGCAAAATACAGTTATCGTTCACCTTGCAAGAATGCTTTCCTTTTCTTTCCATTTCTTAGACAGCACCACCTTTTCAGCCCACCCGTTTTCCAAGGAAACATGGCGTCCGTGACGTCACTGTGCGGCCGAATACGCGCTGTTTAGTCCTCCAAGAAAAATATACTCGTAATAGGACACTAAAATGTACACTGAACAATCGAAATGTTTCTCCCATTCATAATTTTCAAGTATGTGTTTTTCTAAACGCGTTAACGATGCGAGCGAGCAAAACCGAAATCAGTCGCATGCTGCCGAACTACCTGCGAAGCAACACGAATGTGTGGAAGCCCCGCCTCCGTAGCCTTCGCTCCAATGTCAAGATAAGTTGTCGCCGAGTATAGTCCTACTCCGCCAGTCCATGAGTGTCAGCAGGATTTTCGTCTTGTGTGCTAACCCGTTTTGCATCGCGGCTGGGGGAGAGGGAGAGCACTGGTGTGGCTTGAGGGGGGGCAAGTGCCGCTTTTGCACCCCCCTTGCCGACGCCCATGCCCGCCACCATTCCACCACCCTTCGAAAGCTTGCTGCACCTAACGAGGTTTTGTACTGCCTCGTAGATCGAAGGTACTGTCGGCCGCAAAAGTTTGCGGGATCACCAGCGCGTGGCGCAGCGGCGGAAAACTGCATTGCTGCGCCGCCTACCGTGACGCGGCGTGGTGTTGAGGTTATCTGCCACGGCTTCCGAGATTAGATCCAGCAACGGCGCATTGTCTAAACACGCCGTTGTCAATCGCCCAGGCCGTGGACGATAGCCTCAACACCACGCCGCGTCACGATAGGCGGTGCAGCAATGCAGTTTTCCGCCGCTCGGCCACGTGCTGCAGGTCCCGCAAACTTTTGCGGCCGACAGTACCTCATGATTCTGCATTGCCTCCGTGATAAGACCACCTTTGACCAAGCTAGGATGTTACGTGATGACGTGATCATGTGAAGTCACGTGACGTCTTAATGACGTCACAATTTTTGGCCATCCTTGACGTCATATATGGTGTTGTCACCACGTGATGATGAATTTTCGCATCACTAGACGCCGCCGACGCTGGACGCTGGCGGTCAAATTTCACGTTTGATGAGGAACCTAAAGTTTTCGCCTGAAAACACAAAAATTGACCGTCGGTGGGTTTGGCGTCCCGCGGCGGCGGCGTCAACAAGAGTGATGCAAAAATCACCACGTGATGGCGTCACCATATGACCCATCACGCAAAACACCTGAACAGCAAGGTGTTACGTTGGAGCCTTGCATTACAAGAATATTCATTCCGAGTTGAGTACATTAAAGGCTCGGAAAATGTGGGCGCGGATTATATGAGCCGGCTGTGATATTGTTGGTGGATCTTAGTAAGAACAGCGCGAACGTGTCGTCGTAATGTGTCCCTCCTTCGTCCCTTGCTTTACGTTAGCGCTGTTCCTACCATGATCTTCTGTTAAACTTTTCTTCCCCTTCCCTACTGCAGGGTAGCCTACCGCGCTCAGCCCTGATTAAACCCCCTCCCCTTTCTTTTAAGTGCGGAGCACTTTAGGGGGCCCGGCTTCTCGTCCGTCCATGCATCTCACGTGGTGTGATCACGCTCACACTAAAGCGCTCTATACAGGCCATAAAACAAGGCTAGCAGTGCTCAAATCCGGGTTAAAATGAACGAACAAGGTCTGAAATAACATAATTAAAGGGGCCATGACACCCAATTTTCGACCATAATCTGTGTTGTGTAGGTTGATCCTTGTACGTTCACAGACAAGCTGGCGAAATTTTAGCGCATTTGGTCGTGCCGTTAATTTATAATTGAATATTTTTATAAACGAGCGAACGGCCTGAGAGTCGGGCAACACTGGCACGCTCGCTAGCCGTGACGTAACGAGTAGCTTGCTGTGCGAGCGTCTGCACGGTCTGCATTCCGCGCTCCATGTTCAGCTGGGCGGGCGAACGAGCTATTTCTGCTTTTCTCAACTTGCCTCTGGAACTAAATGACTTGCAGCGGTTGAAACAGCAACAGAGCAACACTCGCAGTGAACACACTGACCGCGTGTGGAACGTAGCAGACGACGCCACTGCTCGTCGCAGTTAGTGACGTCGCGCACGCCATGGCAAAATGGCGGTCGCCAGCGTTGGGCGGAGTTTACAGCCGACGACTTCCCCGGCTTATTTTGGACTGAAATAATCTTTTACAGTCCAGTTTTCACACGTGTACAAGCATATTTGACCCTCTACCTTCGTTTCTCGCCAAAAACCGCAAATTGTTGGGTGACCATGTCATGGCCACTTTAAGAGAAATAACCAAGAAGTAATCGCAATGATTAAACTTAAAATCGCTAAAACGTTTCGGAAACATGGGACTGGCTCCGGCGTGTCGCAGGAGAGGGCGCCACCGCCTCGCTGAGCGAGCGAATGCCCCTCCCCCCTGCGCCGGCACTGCGTCGCCACGTGGCCACGTGTGATAGGGGAAACAACTTGACGGAACTCGTTGCAGACGACGCGTATCTCAACAGCCGTAAGAAGTGGGAAGTCGATGAAGCGCAGCAATAAGTACGCACATGTCGCACACCGAGTTCGCGAATCTCCCTAACAAGCTTCTACTCGTGCCGGGGAAACCCTACATGATTACCTCAAACATGACGTCATCGACGGTTTGGTAAACGGAGCAGTGGGATCTATACGAACGGGAACCGCTGGGTGCCCGTGCTACGCACTTCCTCGTGTTTCACGGTAGTGGAGCTGCCGTACGTTTTTTTATCTTTCGTCGACGTCTCTCTCTCTCCCACACACATGTGTACCGTGACGGTATACATAACTTGCATTGACGTCACTGTGGTTGCCATCTTCGGGTACCAGCTGGTTGAGATGCTGCGTAAACACCTGCGCGAACGCGCGGAGCAAAAAATTGGGGGACCCTTACGCTTCACCTTTAAGAGTTTAACGCGATAGCGATATCCCGTCCCTACTGCGTACTTCAGTCACTTAGTGCATACTATGTAATGGGTAGTATGGTTTAAACCAGGAGAAATTATGCGCGGCAAATGTGGGAAATGTTTTCGAACTTGTTATGCACCCACTACGTGGTGTTAAAGGGGTGGTGCCACCAAATTTGTGGTTTCCGCGTTCTTTGCGGCAAGCGTTTCTTATAGCTCCACGAAGCATGATACACGCACCAAGATTCATGTATTCTCGCTAAATAATTTAATATCGCCTTATTTATGTGGAGAACTTTCGGTTTCGGTTTCTGGGCGCCAAGGTGGGCAATGACGTAGAAGTGTAGTAGGCTTGGTCACGTGAGCACAGAAGGCTGTGACGCACGTCGTGCTGAGTATCGTCTGCTCTCGCACACACATGCCACACAAGCACCAGCAAAACGCGCCGACAGTTGCGATGGCTAGTAACCGATGCTTTGCCGGTACGCACGGAGGTTTCGGAGTTGGCGGAGGTCCGGAGGTCCCTCGCATCACTACAGATCTGGTGTGACGTCACTAGAACTTTCGTTGCTCTTCCAATAGAGCTACGTCAGTTTTGATGCGCTAGCGATGGGTCTCGATTGGGAGAATGAGCATTTAGGTACATTTTGGAAGTGAATTAAAATATATTCTAAACGTTTGCTGTGTCCGACTCTTCGTGTGGAGTGTCTTTGCATACAGAGGAAACCCACAAGGGGCTTTTTATAGCCTCGAAATTTGATGGCACCACCCCTTTAAGGGAATACGCGCAGTAAGGTGTGTGCCGTTTGTAATGGGTGCCTGGCTTTAAAGGGACTGTCTACCGTCGTTCATCACTTTTATGTTTTGTATCGCAATAAAAAAGCGTACCGTCTGAAGTGCCGAACCTTGCAGCGGTTTCTCTGGAAAGTGAGTAGAAATTTTTAAAACAGAATTTTGCGATGTGCATTCGGTCCTCTTCCATTGGTGGGATGAATGCCCACAACACTGGTTGGTGGAGGCGATGACGACTGTAGTGCCGGTGAAAGTCGCAAACATTAACCGGGCGCTCTTTTTGCAGACTTCATCAATTTTTGTTTAATAATAAAACAAATACCGTAGTGGTCGCTTAAGCACGCATATTGTCAGATAAAGTATTATTACCACGGTTTCTCCAGCTTTGTTCAGTCTGCCTGACAAACCACCGCGGTCGAGCGGAAAAGTTGGTCTGTTCCAGCAACACTGGTACGCCGGGGTTGTGAAACGAACTGTAGTGGTTCCACTCATGCCAACCGCGCTACTAAAATGAACATGATGAGTGCTTCACAAAACAACAGAAGGTTCCTGCTGTCTTTCAGTTATGTTTAGGTGTTCTGTGTTGTATATGCGATATGAGAGCCAGCATGGACGCCCTGGTGAAGCGGAACGTGATGGCAAAATCTTCTTCAATGTAGCACCTTGGTGAATGGTGTGCACTTTACTGATGAGGACTCGTGCTACGTTACTAGATTACGTTGGACTCACGGGCATGGTTCGAAAATTCCCTGAAGTCAGTCACGCTGCTATTCGCCGAAGACAATTTTTTTTTTCTTATGAGCGGTGCCGGACGCAGTGCTCGCGTTTCGCCGCCGTACGCACCGCCGGCAGCGCCACCAAGCGCCTCTCTGAACGCGTGAGGAAAAAAGCAGTAATTACTCTTTGGCGCAACCTAAAGCTGCCTCAAGCGCGTAAAATACAATTTCAAGTTACACATGTTTGTTTTTAAGCAAAACGAGTCTACCTGCGAGGATTTCTTGTCCGACCAATAGATTGAACCACATCGCTGTTTGGTGACGCTAGCGGTCATTCTTTGTCGACTTTCGACGTCAAATTAAAATTATAATTCTCTTTTGTGGAACAAATGCATGCTCATTGCCGCCGATGTGATGAACGATCTTCTCATTTTCGCCACAATCAGAAAAATTTTTCCGAGCGGTAGACAGTCCCTTTAAACTATGGAATCGTTATGATAGTCACATATTCTGACGCCCGATGGCAATGTACGCTTGTACCACGCAATATTCCTGGGATATTACATGTTATATTGCGACGCCTATATAAAGGACGCTTGCGTTTGCGAAGCATGCAAGTTATTTTCACTGCATTTCCAAGCAGAGGAAGTTATTTTCACGGTATTTCCAAGCAGAGGCATGGCTGTGTGGTAGAACACCTGCTTGCCACGCAGACGACCCGGGTTCGATCCTCACTCGGACCCGAAAATTTTTATATATATTTTATTTGCATCTTTCTCGATTTTTCGGTCACGGACAAGATGATTTTTCGCTCACAACCAACGACGCCGACGCCGGAATTTCTGCGAAACGAGCTCTTTAACCCATTAAGGCCCACGGTAGAACTACTAGTCCGATTTTATTGACATTTTGCATATTTAATTACCCACAATAGACAACCACACGTGCAAATTTTCATAGAGTTACGTGTATTGCTTCAGGAGTTATGATACTGTACTATAAAAAGTATGCTGGGCCTTCGAGAGAGCAATCGGCAAGCTGACTTGATGCAAGAATGGCGAGTACGCTGGGCGCTTGCCAAACGAATAACAAAGTTATCTTGGCCCATGCAATTTGGTGAAGGACCAGTGCTTCATGAAAAGCGTAACGTCACGCTTTTGGCGACACCATTTTGGTGTATTGTGTCAGAATTCAACTGTTTTACCAGCTTCTTGTGAAAATATCCGTATGGATAGAAGGTAATAGCAAGCACAGTGTACGCTGGAGATCTTTGATACTTCTGTTGGGTACAACAAGGCGCAGTCAGTGTTTTACTATTATGCGACTAAAGGACAATAGTCAACGCATAGAGGGTCTGCTAAAACCTCCAGTGTGGTAGCAGACCCTTAATGCGTTGTCTGCGGCTATTTTGATCATCTGGGTAAATAGGGGCTGGTACCACTTTTTCTGAGAGATGAAAATTTTCTAGTCATTCGCAGCTTGATCGTAGAGCTCAAACCCCCCTCATGGCATTGTTACTGCGGATGAAGAAGGAGGACAGTGGCACTACGTTTTTTTTTTCCTTTTCAGTGAATGGGCACCACGATAGAGAGCATAGTGACTCAACTGTGTAGTGCCTTTCGTCAGCATAGCAACTATGCTGTTGTCTGAGCCATTTCCAAAACAAAGCTGCATTCCTGAGTCAAAACAGAAGCGATCTTACCCACGTTCCTCTCGTTCTATGTTTTTTTATTGTTTGCAGAGAGCATCCGTTCTTGCCGTCGTCATTCCCCCTCCTCCTCCTAAGTTCCCATGTTAGGGTCAGAATCGACAATTAAAACATCAAGATGCTCTCGTATATTCACAGCGACATCTTTTGCAGCCTCATGAGTCTGAGGTAACCAAGAAAACAGCATTGATAAAAAAAAAAAAAAAAAGCCTGTGCAATCTATGATGCAACGCACAACAAGAGTTACATGTATGCTCCCACGAAGTCCCAGTGTACTAAATAAAGTACAGCAACATTTGATTACTCCTCACAGCAAAACTATGCACTCTATAGGCTTCTCGCGCTTTGCTGGGATTGAATTGCTCTTGCTGAAGCAGAGGCAGTCCGTTTTTTCGACATATAAAATATAAAACTTCAAATTAATTCAGAAAAAGTAGTACTGACCGCGTGCGTTTAACAAGCTCTCATTTTCCTAAAGTTTGACGACTCATAAAACAGAAAAAATATCACCGAGTCAATATTCTAAATTAGCATTATCTTGCTGCAACCTTTGGCATTAAAAAAATGTAATGAGAAAGATCAGAATATTCTGTTTTGCATTTTCTATTCCCGAAAAAGGAAGTGTACTTTTTAAAGTACAGTGGGCCCTAATGGGTTAACGCTATCGCGTTAAAAACGGTGACCCTTCCAATCCTTTGTGTTCCCCTTGGTGTGGCTGGGCTGGCGAACGGAAGGAAGCGGGGAGAGTACAAAAGAACGCGGGGAGCGAACGACTCTCTCTCCTCCCCTGCACTGACACCCTCTAATGCGAGAAAAAGTCACGGTGGCCGCCATCTTCAGGTACCCAGCGCAGAGAACTTGTCCGTGACGTCACGCGCAAGTTATGTATAGGTCACCGTCGCTTCTCCGTTTGTATTACGTCAGCCGACAGTCTTACTGAAGCGCCTGCCGATGCGAATGATGCATAGACGCAGATGGAGGGTGGTGGTGGCGAGGGACACGACATAGTAGTACGATGCGTTCCCTCAGCGCGAGAACTAGAACGCACGAAAAAGCGCACGCGCAACGTTACCGCGCCTGTTTTATGTCGCCATGTCCCGCTTCCGCGGATTCTTTCACTGAAACATTCACACTCCGTATGCAATCTTTCGCGACCAAAAATGAAGTGAAAATCAACATTTGCAATAAGCGCACCGCCGACTGACTTGAACGAGCTGAATGAAGCTCACAGCAGCGCGCACAGGGTCGAAGCTTTTATACGCAATAGCGTAACGCGGGCTCGGAGTGTCGGAGCAGGTGACAGAGTGGAGAGGGGGAGGAAGAGGGGCGGGAGAGAGAGAGAGAGAGAGGAGCAACGTCGACTTTCGAGACCGGTGGGTAAATAGAAACGAAGTGGCTTTTCATGAAACTCCCGGGGTCTGGGGGCTTTTCACTCTGCGCTCTCCTCTAATGAATGCTTTCGGCCTCGGAGAGTTAAAACACACGCGCGCCCGCCGCAGAGTGAGCGCTCTGGCGGGTGACGAGGTGCTGAAATTACACGTGGTGTTGCTAACGCCTTCTTAGTTACGTATATAGCGGGAGAGGAGAGTTTCGACGGAAACGCGCCGCGCAAACACACGCACGGCACACAGCGCGTGGAACTTGTGAAACTTCTTTTCACACCAAGAAATTCTTACAGTGTCTCTGAGAGTCGGAATTCACGCGCCCCATCGTTTGCTCACTCACTCATTTGTCACCCACTCATTACTCGCCCTGACGCTGTTTATACGTCGCTAATTTTGAACACTTTCTACATCCTTCTTGTCAGTTGAAGTTTCTTTCTCTCTATCCTCTCTCCGTATTGTGGGCATTTATCAGGCAATTCTTCATCATCACCTGTACATCATCATTATCAGGCGGTGTGCTTCATCTCCATCGCTTGTGGGGACACATCTAGAGAGATTGTTCTGTGCCTCCGATGCGACTGGCTCACCACGTCTTCAAGGCATATTAAAGGCGTGTAAGGTTCTACGTCACAATATCAGTAAAACTCTGCTTCTTTCTTGCCTCTCTTTTGTGGTATCGCTCGTTTGCACTGGTGCCTCTTTAATGATTTGTACGCCAACGGCTTCTGGAATCATCAGCTCTGTAATCCATTAATGTCAGAGCAATGGTTGGTGAGCGTGGTATTTCCTTACTATCGGAGTAAGACACTTATGAACTTCTCAGCTATGGTAAACTTCAAACTTATGCAGGCATTTTCATCTCTCTTATCTCTTCATCTGTGTTGCCTAATCTTATCTTTTCATTGTTGGCAAACGCTGGCAATTCGCTGTTATAATCGCAACATTGCCCTCATTTAATGTAATACCAAGGACGTCCTCGCACGTGTACATAAAGAACATCAATAGCAACAACAACTTTAGCTGGCTCTGCCTTGAGTCTTCTACTTTATAGCCACTGTTCTCGATTTCCTCTAAGATCCGGCTGTCTGTGTTAATACGTGTGCACCCATACTAAACCAACACACACGCGCACACAGTCGAAAGGGGGTGGGGGGGGGGGGGGGAGCCCCTCTTCATGTTTTCTCTCAGCTCCTCAATCCGGCCGATGGCTTCCTAGGAAAGTGCAATCGTCAGGGGATCAAAAGTGGCGCTTTGCAAGAAGCTGTCGCCCACAGTACTAGTAGCTGCCTCTTTCTCTCTAAACGTTTCACCTTTAAAAGCCAGCTACCTGCTTGTTGGGAGACCTATCCTTGAGCGAGGAGTGTGGCTGCTGCCGACGTTCGCAGTAATCGCTATTCGTGGCTTCGTTACGCTTACTTATCTGTAGCGTTAAAATGAGCACGAGGCAGGTGCACCGGAGAAGACGTTTAATTCACCTCCTCTCTCTTAAGCTCGTGATTCTTGCTGTGCTTGGAAAAAAGCGCGCGTGGTCTGTTTGCCTTTTCTCGGGGTACGGTGCTCGCTTTAAGGGCATTCGGCAAACGAAAAAAAAAGCTAGCAAAGAAATAAATGACGGATTCAGTCATTCTGGAAAGCTCGTGCCTTTCTACTGGCGAAATGAGCACTGCCTAGGTTTGAAATGCTCCCCCAGCTTGGAGCGAGATGAGGTTTTGCTGCAAATCCGCGCCTTTGTCAGCATGTGCCGCCCGCGATAAGTTCAGTGTCATAGAACCTCTTAGAACACTGAACCTGATTAGTTCAGTGTCACAGGGCCTCCTATGCATTAAAGGGGCCCTGCAACACTTTTTGAGCATGGTCAGAAAACGCGGCCGATCGGTAGTCGAGGCTTCCGAGAACACGCGAGCCAAATATTATAGCGCAACACGCGGCCTGGAATTTACAATAAATTCTCAAAGTCAGCTAAAGATCGCTTTCTTTTCCCTTGACAAATGGTGTTACATACTCAAAAATGATTGCGTCATAGGCTCAAGTTCCACGCCATTGGCTGATTTGAGCATGGCGCGCTCGGGAGTTACTGCGGCCGCCGCGGGAGGCCGCCACGTGTCCGCGCGCTCGCTCGCGATTGCACTGAAAAAGAAAAAAAAAAGAAAAAGTGCTCAAGGTCACGAGGCGCGCGAGACGTACCTTCTTCTCCTGTGCCATCCCTCCCTGCTTAGCTTCCAGCGCTTTCGTCGGGACGAGGGAAGAGAGGATGCAATTGAAGCGTACGATAAATCTGTAACTCCTCTCACGGCCGCTCTATGAAAACGCACCGCACGAGGTGCGGCCTGCTACGTCGCCCGAAACCGGCGTGAGGAGCCTCGTTCTCCGCGCCGCCGCAGCGGCGCTGCTGCCGCGGGACAAGCCCACGCGGATGAGAACGTTCCTCTGGCTGTGTCCGCGCTACGCGAAAGCCCACTTCCTTGACTGCTTTCATGACTTCCATTGTCATGGAATGTAGCTTGTCATTTTTGAGGCAGCGTGTGAAGCAGTAGCCTACAGGCATTACGTGAGCCGTCGACAAGCCTCTCAAGACGAAACACAGTAAGCAGTTCGCTAACAATGGGATATTGGTGGTCTCTTCTGCTCTGCCCATATCAGCGAGACCAAATATCTTGTCCACCTGTCGGTCATATATAACTTTCTGATCTATGGCCATTTCGTCTATTATCAGAGAACAGAAAGCTTCTTGTTCTGTACTCAGTGTTTCGTACTCAACACGAAGGCGTTCTTCGATTAATGTGGTCACTCCAGTTTCACCCGTTGATTGACCAACATAGATTTGCAGTGCGGCCCGGCACGGCAATTTGAAAAGGTTTCTCGTCCTGACGTGCTCGTAGCCTTTACTTGAACATGCCTTCCAAAGCACACATTCTCGTAATGTTATTTCGTCATATTTGGGCTTCTCGCTGCCGAAATTGCAGACTTTGTTGATGATGAAAAAAGCTTTTTTTGTCACCTTCGTCGGCTGATTTGAGCAACTCCACAGTCCTGGATTTCTTCGCTCCCATCGTAGTCTTGAAGTCGCTGCCCCAGATGTCATGCTCTTCCTGCAGTTTCTGAAGCGCGTCTTGTTGACGTTTAATATTCATCTTGAGCCGGTGCTCTTTTTTCGCATCATTCAACACGTTCACGATGTTCATCGACAAGACGTAATGATGACGATACATAATAATTGATGATGGTACATGTCGTCTTTTGTGACGTAATGATGACGGTACATAATAATTGATGACGGTGCATGTCATTATTTGTGACGTAATGATGACGATAGATAATAATTGATGACGGTACATGTCATCATTTGTGACGTAATGATGATGGTACATGTCATCATTTCTGACGCAGGTCACGTGGGTTTTGTACCACTTCATGCACCCGCCGCGTTTCACCTCATGGGACCGTTCAACCAGACAGTTAAGGTTTTCGCCTTAATTAAGATGATAACTGCCGCGGTGTTTCATGCCTAAACCACGATATGATTATTGGGATCACCAATGTTGGGAACTCCTGATCAATTTCTACCACCTAGCCTTCCAGTGTGCCCGTGATCGGGCCGCCAAGCTCAACTTGGCGGTAGAGGTGTGCAAGGGCTTCGAATAGCCCGAAAACTCCCGAACCCGGGCCGGGCTCGGGCGGGCCGACGTCTTCTTATCTCGGGTCTGGGCCGGGCTCGGGCTGTGCCAGGTGCAGAGCCCGAATAAAGCCCAAGATGTAGACGTTGTGCTGGAACTGTTTTCCACCACGTAGCGCCTTCCCCGTGACCGCCGGCCACTCCCTTTCTCGGTTTTCCTTTCCTTTAGCCACTTTAAACGCAAGGGGAGAAGGTGAAGTCACACAAGGTGAGCTTTGTGATTATCTATACACGGAATAATCCCCTCTCCTACATCTGGAGTACTAAACTTCTGGAAGAAAAACCAGTCTAAATATTCCAAGCTTGATTTGCTTGCCAAAAAGATATTGGCAATTCCGGCTACCAGAGCGAGCAGCGAAGGTACCTTCAGTTGGGCAGGATACGTGACGCGGTGGCGGCGCACTTACGTAAGTCCGAATCACTGGACAGCTTATTTTTACACGACAACTTGTAATCGTTGCATATAGTGAGTGTCATGGGTTGTTTTCTCATGTTTCACTTTGATATGTTGAATAAAAAAACCACATTATCGCAAAACGACGTCTTGGCTCCGCAGCAAACATTCATAATGTCAGGCCGGAACGGGCCGGGCCCGGGCTTTTGCTTTTCTACGTCGGGCCGGGCCGGGCGTGCTCGCAGCCCTCTAGCATCGGATCGGATGGGCCTTCGACGCAGTCAGCGGGCCCGGGCCGGGCTCGGGCTCTACAATTCGGCCCGTGCACAGCTCTACTTGGTGGTCCCTACTTAGGACTATCCGGTTGGCGCGAGGTCTCCCCTGCGTGTTCTCTGGACCAGAATAAAGTTTATTCAACAACAACCTCGGGTTTTAGGGGCGAAGCTCCTTAGGGCCTAGCCTTGTTGGCGTCCGTCACGCTGCGCAAAACCGAAACCGAAACTGAACACCTGCACAATGCAAAACGAAAACATCTGCGTAAAAAGCCGACTTTATGTGTACATCAATCAAGTATATGACAATATAAGACACCTAGAAGCACAAACCCTTTATACTAGTCGGCCATTTCAACGTAGACATTATCGACCTTGGAACCTAGCTTTGTCGTCGACGCTCACTGTCCGCTGTCATGGTGGTTAGAAACCCGTTGCTATAGTCGAAACATATGTGTGTATGGGAATCGATTCACGGTTACCGAACGATCCCCGTGCTTCGCCCACTCATCATCATTCACTTCGTGGATATGCGTGGATTTCTTAAAATGCGAATGCATTTCTTAGTCGGGCTATGTCAGGCGGCGTTGTCCGCGGCGGTGTCCGCGCGCCGGCAGGGGGTTATCTTTCCGCTTTCACTCCCTCTCCCATAGCAACAGCTGCGGGCGCGCGCGCTTATCCTCGCCCTTAGCAACCGGAGCATGTGGTGCGAGAGAGTACAGGAGAGGGTAGGTGCAGTGCTTCGCCGCTCCTTCTTTCGCCGTTCGCTCTCTCTCCTCCCTGCGCCCCACTCTCCCGTCCGCTCGCGCCTCACTCTCGACCGTTCGCTGGCTGGGCGCCACTCAAGGCGATGGCAGAAGTCGGTGAAGGCGAATTTACGCCATTAAAATTACTACGCCGTGTACTCTCGGCGCAAGAAATGCATTCGCATTTTCTCACGATTCCCTTCGGGGAGGTGGGGGCATTTTTTTTAACGTCCACTTAAATACATCCGTCGGCGAACTCACTCATGAGTCGACTCACTCAGACTCAGATTGAGCCGTGAGTCTGAGTCTAAGCGAGTCTGGGTGAGTAATATTTTGGTGAGTTTGAGCCCGAGTGAGTCCGGATGGAGAAAAAATTGGGGGACCCTTAATCTTCGCCTTTAAGAGTTGAACGCGATAGTGATATCCTGTCCCTAGTGCGTACTTCAATCACTTAGAGCATACTATGTAAAGGGTAGCATGCTGTAAACCACGAGAGCAATTATGCGCGTGAAATGTTTTCGAACTTGCTATGTGCCCACTACGGGGTCTTAAGGGAATACACGCAGTAACGTGTGTGCCTTTTGTAATGGGTGGCTAGCTTTAAACCACGATGTCGTCGTGATATTCACATGTTCTGACGCCCGATGGCAATTTACGCTAGTACCACGCAATATTCATGCGATATTACATCATGTTGTATTGTGACGCCTGTATACAGGGCGCGCGTGTGTTTGTAAAGCATGCAAGTTGTTTTCACTGCATTTCCAAGCAGAGGAAGTTATTTTTTTTTTGCTATATTTACAATTCCATGCATTAAAAAGAAAAAAAAAACAACAACAACCAGACGCGTGGCTGTGTGGTAGAACACTTTCATGCCACGCAGACGGCCTGGGTTCGATCCTCACTCGGAGCCGGAAATTTTTATTATTTTTTTTAATTTGCATCTTTGCATTTCCAAGCAGAGGAAGTTATTAACCCGATAGCGTTAAAGAGCTCGTTTCGCAGAAATTCCGGCGCCGGCGCCGGCGTCGGCGTCGGCGTCGTTGGTTGTGAGCGAAAAATCGTCATCTTGTCCGTGACCGAAAAATCGAGAAAGATGCAAATAAAATAAATATAAAAATTTCCGCGTCCGAGTGAGGATCGAACCCGGGCCGTCTGCGTGGCAAGCAGGTGCTCTACCACACAGCCACGCCTCTGCTTGGAAATACAGTGAAAATAACTTCCTCTGCTTGGAAATGCAGTGAAAATAACTCTCATGCTTCGAAAACGCAAGCGTCCTTTATATAGGCGTCGCAATATAACATGCAATATCCCAGGTATATTGCGTGGTACAAGCCTACATTGCCATCGGGCGTCAGATATTTGACTATCATAAAGATTTCGTAGTTTAAAGCCGGCCACCCATTACAAACGGCACACACCTTACTGCGCGTATTCCCTTAACACCACGTAGTGGGTGCATAGCAAGTATGCACTAAGTGGTTGAAGTAGGCACTCCGGACAGGATATCGCTATCGCGTTCAACTCTTAAAGGCGAAGATTAAGGGTCTCCTAATTTTTTTGCTGCATTTTGGTTGTAAAGAGATGATGGATGAACGATTCAGGGACGTTTTCATGCGGTGTATGCCGAAGCTCGATGAGGAAGTTAAGACTCGTCTTCAGTCACCCATTACGGTACAGGAAATAGAGAATGCTATTTAATGTCACATATTACTGCATGTCACACACTTGTAACATTCAGTAAGCAATCCAAAAAATATTTCTTTGAGTGTGATGCTCGCGAAGTGTCATAATCGCAATCTTTGAACGTCTCCCTATTCAGAGCTTCATTTATTCGTCTGTCATGTACTTCTTTATTGGTTTGTAATTATTGTCATGTAACACCATTACCGTCGTTGGTTCAGTAACTTATTCATGCAATTGTTTCTGTAATATTTGTGTTTATGATGTATCTTGTCATAAGTTATAGTCGTAATTTTGTGTTTGCACTCCCATCACTGCCTAAATGTCATTCTATTGTTTATTTCTGAGTTCTAGTAGTTCTAGTATTGTGTGTATTATGTGTATTATGTACCACACGCATGCGATTATGCTGTGCAGTAGAATGCTTGTATGGTGCTAGAGGCCTAGTCATGTGACGTTTCTTGTAACGTCACCTTTTGCCACAAGCACCATGACAATCTTGTATTGTTGCACACACACACACAAAAAAAAACTACCAAGTGGGAAGACTCCAGGACCTGAT
>JALIZH010006517.1:0-99550 GCA_030522465.1 Rhipicephalus appendiculatus | reverse complement strand
TGGCGTACATGACATCCGTGCCATAATTTGCATGTAAGGATCTGTTATTTGTGTTCGCCATACAGTCATGTCACGCCATATCAAATTTGGTATATATCCAGGAAACGAAACGGCTGCGAGCACGCCATGAGCGTGGCATGTAAGTCATGCCGCACATGACATCCGTGCCATAATTTGCATGTAAGGATCTGTTATTTGTGTTCGTCATACAGTCATGTCACGCCATATCAAATTTGGTATATATCCAGGAAACGAAACGGCTGCGAGCACGCCATGAGCGTGGCGTGTAAGTCGTGGCGTACATGACATCCGTGCCATAATTTGCATGTAAGGATCTGTTATTTGTGTTCGTCATACAGTCATGTCACGCCATATCAAATTTGGTATATATCCAGGAAACGAAACGGCTGCGAGCACGCCATGAGCGTGGCGTGTAAGTCGTGGCGTACATGACATCCGTGCCATAATTTGCATGTAAGGATCTGTTATTTGTGTTCGTCATACAGTCATGTCACGCCATATCAAATTTGGTATATATCCAGGAAACGAAACGGCTGCGAGCACGCCATGAGCGTGGCGTGTAAGTCGTGGCGTACATGACATCCGTGCCATAATTTGCATGTAAGGATCTGTTATTTGTGTTCGTCATACAGTCATGTCACGCCATATCAAATTTGGTATATATCCAGGAAACGAAACGGCTGCGAGCACGCCATGAGCGTGGCGTGTAAGTCGTGGCGTACATGACATCCGTGCCATAATTTGCATGTAAGGATCTGTTATTTGTGTTCGTCATACAGTCATGTCACGCCATATCAAATTTGGTATATATCCAGGAAACGAAACGGCTGCGAGCACGCCATGAGCGTGGCGTGTAAGTCGTGGCGTACATGACATCCGTGCCATAATTTGCATGTAAGGATCTGTTATTTGTGTTCGTCATACAGTCATGTCACGCCATATCAAATTTGGTATATATCCAGGAAACGAAACGGCTGCGAGCACGCCATGAGCGTGGCGTGTAAGTCGTGGCGTACATGACATCCGTGCCATAATTTGCATGTAAGGATCTGTTATTTGTGTTCGTCATACAGTCATGTCACGCCATATCAAATTTGGTATATATCCAGGAAACGAAACGGCTGCGAGCACGCCATGAGCGTGGCGTGTAAGTCGTGGCGTACATGACATCCGTGCCATAATTTGCATGTAAGGATCTGTTATTTGTGTTCGTCATACAGTCATGTCACGCCATATCAAATTTGGTATATATCCAGGAAACGAAACGGCTGCGAGCACGCCATGAGCGTGGCGTGTAAGTCGTGGCGTACATGACATCCGTGCCATAATTTGCATGTAAGGATCTGTTATTTGTGTTCGTCATACAGTCATGTCACGCCATATCAAATTTGGTATATATCCAGGAAACGAAACGGCTGCGAGCACGCCATGAGCGTGGCGTGTAAGTCGTGGCGTACATGACATCCGTGCCATAATTTGCATGTAAGGATCTGTTATTTGTGTTCGTCATACAGTCATGTCACGCCATATCAAATTTGGTATATATCCAGGAAACGAAACGGCTGCGAGCACGCCATGAGCGTGGCGTGTAAGTCGTGGCGTACATGACATCCGTGCCATAATTTGCATGTAAGGATCTGTTATTTGTGTTCGTCATACAGTCATGTCACGCCATATCAAATTTGGTATATATCCAGGAAACGAAACGGCTGCGAGCACGCCATGAGCGTGGCATGTAAGTCATGCCGCACATGACATCCGTGCCATAATTTGCATGTAAGGATCTGTTATTTGTGTTCGTCATACAGTCATGTCACGCCATATCAAATTTGGTATATATCCAGGAAACGAAACGGCTGCGAGCACGCCATGAGCGTGGCGTGTAAGTCGTGGCGTACATGACATCCGTGCCATAATTTGCATGTAAGGATCTGTTATTTGTGTTCGTCATACAGTCATGTCACGCCATATCAAATTTGGTATATATCCAGGAAACGAAACGGCTGCGAGCACGCCATGAGCGTGGCGTGTAAGTCGTGGCGTACATGACATCCGGTGCCATAATTTGCATGTAAGGATCTGTTATTTGTGTTCGTCATACAGTCATGTCACGCCATATCAAATTTGGTATATATCCAGGAAACGAAACGGCTGCGAGCACGCCATGAGCGTGGCGTGTAAGTCGTGGCGTACATGACATCCGTGCCATAATTTGCATGTAAGGATCTGTTATTTGTGTTCGTCATACAGTCATGTCACGCCATATCAAATTTGGTATATATCCAGGAAACGAAACGGCTGCGAGCACGCCATGAGCGTGGCGTGTAAGTCGTGGCGTACATGACATCCGTGCCATAATTTGCATGTAAGGATCTGTTATTTGTGTTCGTCATACAGTCATGTCACGCCATATCAAATTTGGTATATATCCAGGAAACGAAACGGCTGCGAGCACGCCATGAGCGTGGCGTGTAAGTCGTGGCGTACATGACATCCGTGCCATAATTTGCATGTAAGGATCTGTTATTTGTGTTCGTCATACAGTCATGTCACGCCATATCAAATTTGGTATATATCCAGGAAACGAAACGGCTGCGAGCACGCCATGAGCGTGGCGTGTAAGTCGTGGCGTACATGACATCCGTGCCATAATTTGCATGTAAGGATCTGTTATTTGTGTTCGTCATACAGTCATGTCACGCCATATCAAATTTGGTATATATCCAGGAAACGAAACGGCTGCGAGCACGCCATGAGCGTGGCGTGTAAGTCGTGGCGTACATGACATCCGTGCCATAATTTGCATGTAAGGATCTGTTATTTGTGTTCGTCATACAGTCATGTCACGCCATATCAAATTTGGTATATATCCAGGAAACGAAACGGCTGCGAGCACGCCATGAGCGTGGCGTGTAAGTCGTGGCGTACATGACATCCGTGCCATAATTTGCATGTAAGGATCTGTTATTTGTGTTCGTCATACAGTCATGTCACGCCATATCAAATTTGGTATATATCCAGGAAACGAAACGGCTGCGAGCACGCCATGAGCGTGGCGTGTAAGTCGTGGCGTACATGACATCCGTGCCATAATTTGCATGTAAGGATCTGTTATTTGTGTTCGTCATACAGTCATGTCACGCCATATCAAATTTGGTATATATCCAGGAAACGAAACGGCTGCGAGCACGCCATGAGCGTGGCGTGTAAGTCGTGGCGTACATGACATCCGTGCCATAATTTGCATGTAAGGATCTGTTATTTGTGTTCGTCATACAGTCATGTCACGCCATATCAAATTTGGTATATATCCAGGAAACGAAACGGCTGCGAGCACGCCATGAGCGTGGCGTGTAAGTCGTGGCGTACATGACATCCGTGCCATAATTTGCATGTAAGGATCTGTTATTTGTGTTCGTCATACAGTCATGTCACGCCATATCAAATTTGGTATATATCCAGGAAACGAAACGGCTGCGAGCACGCCATGAGCGTGGCGTGTAAGTCGTGGCGTACATGACATCCGTGCCATAATTTGCATGTAAGGATCTGTTATTTGTGTTCGTCATACAGTCATGTCACGCCATATCAAATTTGGTATATATCCAGGAAACGAAACGGCTGCGAGCACGCCATGAGCGTGGCGTGTAAGTCGTGGCGTACATGACATCCGTGCCATAATTTGCATGTAAGGATCTGTTATTTGTGTTCGTCATACAGTCATGTCACGCCATATCAAATTTGGTATATATCCAGGAAACGAAACGGCTGCGAGCACGCCATGAGCGTGGCGTGTAAGTCGTGGCGTACATGACATCCGTGCCATAATTTGCATGTAAGGATCTGTTATTTGTGTTCGTCATACAGTCATGTCACGCCATATCAAATTTGGTATATATCCAGGAAACGAAACGGCTGCGAGCACGCCATGAGCGTGGCGTGTAAGTCGTGGCGTACATGACATCCGTGCCATAATTTGCATGTAAGGATCTGTTATTTGTGTTCGTCATACAGTCATGTCACGCCATATCAAATTTGGTATATATCCAGGAAACGAAACGGCTGCGAGCACGCCATGAGCGTGGCGTGTAAGTCGTGGCGTACATGACATCCGTGCCATAATTTGCATGTAAGGATCTGTTATTTGTGTTCGTCATACAGTCATGTCACGCCATATCAAATTTGGTATATATCCAGGAAACGAAACGGCTGCGAGCACGCCATGAGCGTGGCGTGTAAGTCGTGGCGTACATGACATCCGTGCCATAATTTGCATGTAAGGATCTGTTATTTGTGTTCGTCATACAGTCATGTCACGCCATATCAAATTTGGTATATATCCAGGAAACGAAACGGCTGCGAGCACGCCATGAGCGTGGCGTGTAAGTCGTGGCGTACATGACATCCGTGCCATAATTTGCATGTAAGGATCTGTTATTTGTGTTCGTCATACAGTCATGTCACGCCATATCAAATTTGGTATATATCCAGGAAACGAAACGGCTGCGAGCACGCCATGAGCGTGGCGTGTAAGTCGTGGCGTACATGACATCCGTGCCATAATTTGCATGTAAGGATCTGTTATTTGTGTTCGTCATACAGTCATGTCACGCCATATCAAATTTGGTATATATCCAGGAAACGAAACGGCTGCGAGCACGCCATGAGCGTGGCGTGTAAGTCGTGGCGTACATGACATCCGTGCCATAATTTGCATGTAAGGATCTGTTATTTGTGTTCGTCATACAGTCATGTCACGCCATATCAAATTTGGTATATATCCAGGAAACGAAACGGCTGCGAGCGTGCCATGAGCGTGGAACGTAAGTCATGTCATACATGACATGCATGTTATGATTTTTATGTTAATAATTGTCATCTATATTTGTCACGCAGTAACATTGCATATTACCAATTTCAGTATATATCCAGTGAATGAAACGGCCGCACGCGCACCATGAGTATGGCATGTAAATCATGTCATAATGGCATACATGTCATAATTGTTAAAAATTGAAGGACACTTTGTACGATTCCAAAGTGTGTACGGCGAAAGCGTGTGGTCATTCGACTGACTATCGCATGTCTTTTTTTTTTTACACTCTCAGTGGGATAACACACAAACCTAATGTGTGCGTGTTTTCTTGTTTATTTTTTTACGGCGAGTCGCACCGAGACGCGAGACTAATCTTCCTCCGTTCGCATGCGTTCGTATTTTCTCGCGCTTTGCGCATCGTGCAAACGCCATCCGCGTTCCAGCGCTTAAATTGACGGACCCTTTGTAAATTCCAAAGTGTGTTCCGCGAACGCCTGTTTCCATTGAGAAGGCGTCGGTCAGAATGATTCCAAACGCTTGGCACAGTGAAGCTACGCAAGCAAAGCACGAGCGCTGTAGAGTCCGACGCGACCGGCGTCCGTTTGCGCACCCCGGCGGCCACCTGGCTCCGTGCCAGGGCTCGGACGGACGGACGGACATACAGACAGACGGATGGACGGACACCGGACAGACAGACAGACAGACATACGTAGAGACAGACAGACAGACAGACAGACAGACAGACAGACAGACAGACGGACGGACGGACGGACGGACACCGGACGGACGGACCCCGGACGGACACCGGATAGACGGACACCGAACGGACGGACGGACCCCGGACGGACACCGGACGGACGGACCCCGGACGGACGAACACCGGACGGACGGACCCCGGACGGACACTGGACATACGGACGGACGGACACCGGACGACACCGGACGGACGGACGGACGCCGGACGGACGGACGAACACCGGTCGGACGGACCCCGGACGGACACCGGACGGACACCGGACGGACGTGAGCATGAGACATTAAAGGCTTTCGCCTGAATACCTGCTATTTATGTTCGTCATACACTCTTGACAAGCCTCAATATTTTTGGTATACCTTAAACTAAGAAACGGCCGCTATGGCATGTAGATCATACCGTTCATGACATAAGTGTCATGAGTTTCATGTTATGACCTGTCATTTATATTCTTCATGCAGTCATGTCATGCCACAGCAACTTCGGAATTTCATACCTTCAAATCTGTATGCCATCTCGGACACTTTTCGTATGACATCACTCAACACATAGATAGCATATAAGTCATTGATTGTAATTAACCCGAACTCCTAATTAATGAGAACAATAAACAGTACAAACCGATGATATGAAATTGTTATCTACCACCTTATCGTAACTGTTCACATTGAAACACTATATGTACTGTACTACATATGTGCTTCTACACTGAGAGCTTCCCCCATAAGTCTAAATTAAATGGTTAGATTAGTGATAAATATTTATTACGGTTATGAAATTCCTGATGCTTCATCCACATAATGTACGTCACATCTGCAGACTTTTGCTGAGTTTTTACCATGATAAACGTCCACTTTCTCATCGATTTACCGACAGGTGATTCTTTTGCCCCTGTAATGCTGCTTTCCTGCACTATCGATTTGGAAAAGCTCTTCAGGAAAAAAATCCACCCAGCGTAATCCCACGAAATTGCAAACACAAAGACAGGTTGTCCTACAGTACATGCCACTAGAGTGCAATTAGCGATTACGTTATCGTTGCGCTACAATTAGCTTTTCAAAAATCACCCCATACATTTTCAATGGATGCACAAAAGTGTCTCGGGAAAAAAATCTAGCCGGCCGATTAAAACTGATCGCGTTGTACCACATAAGGAGGTTGTCAGCATTAAGTGCCTGAAGTGCAATTAGCGAAAAGTCAGGCATTGCTCAGTAATCATTTTTTGAAGAACGCTCCCCATAGAGTTACGCCCAGCGCTTCCCCTTGGGGTCGGCTTTGCCGCACTAGTCGATGTCCCAGATTGCTGGACATGATGTGATCTTCTGGCTCCGAGTTTCTCTGATACCGAAGAGGGCTGTGAAGGAATTTGGCTTGCGAGTGGCAAAGGTTTCAAGCTCACCTACCGGCATCATGCTTTCGCGGCTCGTAATGAACCAATTAAAAATTTCTTGTGGTACGAAGCTCTTCATTGGGCACGCGAACACTTCCAGTATCTGACTAAAATTTCTCATGTGACCTGGTGTAGCGCCAGCAAATTACAAGCGAAACAAAAGCCATGTGCACATATGATTTTTTTTTTACCTACTTTCTACTTTCCCCTGACGGCACTCCATGTTCTCGCATTCGCTCTCCATATTCCTGCTGCTGCGCGCAGGCACCTCCTGTTTTCTGCCCCCCCACCACGCCCAAGTCTTCAAGGAGGTGCTTCAATTCCATGGGAACACTGGACTGGAAAACCGGCGGTAAAAGCCGCCCGCAACGTTCTCGGCCATAGACGCCACTCTCCTCTTCTTCCCCTCTCCTCTTCCCGCCTTTATTTTCCTCTCCCCATTCCACTGTACACGCCGGGACGTGCTCCCATTTACGGTTGCAGAAATAGCGTCTTTTCCTCTCACCTGCTCGAACCGCTCGCGCCATGTCAGTGCGGTGGGGTAAGGTGGCCGGCGCGTCCCATTTCACTGCTGCTACCGGTTGCTTCGCGGATGTTGAACTAGGGAACTAGGTTGTTGCACCCCATAAAGTTCCAAAACGTCAATTTTGCCCGGTAACATGAATTACGGTCTCAAACTGTACTCGAAAGCAAAATTTGAGGCTAAATAGCGTTCATATAGGCACCAATTTTGAAAATAGACATTTATGGGCACTTACAGACATTTAGGCACAAACCCCAAAAATAGGCATTTATAGGCACTATAAAAACTCTATAAAAGCCCTCCTTTACCCCTAATTCATGCTTATATATCAAAGTGGCGCGACAGGAACGCTAGGAAAAAAATAGGCATTTGCCTATAATCCGGTCTCTAGTAATGACGCCACCAATGCGCATTCGCGTAAATGCACGAACAGCCTATAGCTTGTGAACATTCATTAGGTGAGCACTCTGAGGATTAGCGCCTTGACCAGGTACATGAAACTGCTTTAACCGTGTGATTATCAAATTATTTTGTTTCCGGTTCGTTTAGAGCATGGGTTCTCAGATTGGGTTCCGTGAACTACATCTTAGGGTTCCGCGAGAACGAATGCAACCCGCTCCCGTACCCACTTACCAAACATTTTATTTATTTAGACAAGCAAATTTGCATTGCATTTTGCATTTACGAAGCCAGCGCACGCCGCATCCGCACATCGGCTGTCTGCGGGTAGCGAGAGATCAACGTGGTAGCGGCATAACGACTCGTCTAGTGCGCGCCATGAAACTTGCACGATTTGCGGACTCGATTTGCCTGAAACATGCAGTGTATCGTCGGCGAGCGCTTGCGGCGCGGGGGGAATCGCAAGTCGATGTACAGGGTCGTCCACTCTTGGTACGAACACGGCGCCGCGTGGCCGCGCTCCGCGGGGCGCCAGCGCACACGGTGCGTCCGCGCATGGAAGTTTTAAATGCGAATGCATTTCATAGTCGGGCTATGTCAGGCGGCGTTGTCCCGCGTTGTCCGACGTTGTCCGCGGAGGAGGAGGCGGAGGATAGGTTGAGGAGGTGTCCGCGCGCCGGCAGGTGTTATCTCTCCGCTCTCACTCCCTCTCCCATAGGCCACAGCTGCGGGCGCGCGCGCTTATCCTCGCCCCTAGCAAACGGAGCATGTGGTGCGAGAGAGTGTAGGAGAGGGTAGGTGCAGTGCTTCGCCGCTCCTTCTCTCGCCGTTCACTCTCTCTCCTCCCTGCGCCCCACTCTCCCGTCCGCTCGCGCCTCACTCTCAAGGCGCTGCGCCGTGCTCCCGACCGGGCTGCAGAAATTAGGCGCCTTTTCCTTCTTCTAACCACAACCACCACCACCACTCTCGACCGTTCGCTGGCTGGGCGCCTCTCAAGGCGATGAAGTCGGTGTCGGCGCATTCGCATTTCCTCACGATTTCCCTTCGGGGAGGTGGGGGCATTTTTTTTCGGCGCAGGCGCACAGGGATCGCCTGATCTCTTCTGATGCGCTGGTGCGCCGTGCCTGCTTTGCTGTGAAGCACGTCGAACTATCTATATGCCAGTAGCGATTGAGCGCGCCGCAGAGGTGTTGCAGGAAAGCATTCTTCGCTTACTGCGGCTTGTTGCGCAGTGTTCCGCTTAAAACAGGTGTCTTAAACACGCGGCCCGCTTACGTTTATTTAGCAGCCCGCGGCTTCACCAAGAAAAAAAAAGATGTTGGTGATAGTGCTAAATATCACTCGCATCATCTACTCGCTTACTGCGAATAATAACGCTTCGTTCGGTTAAGCTGCAGAGACGGGAATGGTCTCCAGCATCTTTATTTTTTTTTTTCGTGAGGCACTCCACCCGGTCACCATTTGTTGAAGCATAACCGCGGAACAAAATGTCTATATTTCTGAATTGGCGTCCAGAATTGAGTCATTGTGAAGTTTAGTATCAATATGTTTCTCGAATCCTGACGCCAAGTTTCCTCGGGAATGGTGAACGTATCAGGTGTGGGAAATGCGATCCTCCTAATGGTAGCGTTAGGTGACATTTTGTTTAGCACCTCAACCCCTCCTCCACACACACGCACACTTTAACCCCTTTTTCCCTGTCCCGGCCCTTGCGTGGCTAAATTTCTTGACTGCAGCCCGCTAGCTGAGGTGTGTTTGAAAACCTTGGTTTAAAGCAACTGAGCTTTTCCTGTTTTGAGTGAGACAATCCTTGTTGTTTACATGTATTCTTCGCATGTATTGTATTGTTTGCTAACAGCTCAGCATTGCATTGGTTTAAGACATTTAACGTTACAAAGTGATTCGGCATCTATGAGATACGTTGTAGAAGATGGCTCAGAATAATTTCGTCTAGTTTCCCTTGATATGCTGTAGCATATTGAACAACACTAATTTTGAGCACCAGGGATTATTGAACGTTATGAAACAGTCATTTAACTGTTACGAAATAATATGCTCGGGTAAAGAAATGGAAGTAGCATTATACGTAAATTAGGTCCCCGCGCTGTGACGTTACCACAGCCGCACGAGATACCACAAGTAAAAGAACGTCATGTGGCTTCAGCATTTAAACATGCTCCAACCATTGTTCTCCTCGCTAAACGAGGCACATAGCTTCGAAAGCAATTGCAGCCTCATAACAACGACGCCAGCAGTAACGAGACCGTCAAGCCCATGATAGCATGAACCACAATAGCTTTGGAGTCGTCCTGAGAAGCCATGATGCAAAGACCGGTGAGGGGACAGGCTACTTCAGGAGGAGTTGCAAAATTTTTAGGATAGTGAGCAAGGTAGGTGTGCAATCTTTCGTGAGTTCAGCTTAAGGAACAATGAATTGGCCTCAAGTCGTACGGTGTTGAAAGGCGGATGTGATGAACGGCAGGATGCTTGAGAAGTCGTCTGGATTCACTTGCACTTTGAAATTTGCTGAACATCCTGATGACTTTTGTGTACGCGTTGTTTGACTAGGCCATTTATCTACGGACGCTAAAGAGAATATTTCAGAAGCCGTGAGAATCAAGAACCGAGAAGCTGTTCCTCGACGGTGGGATGAACTGCAGATCATTTCAAAGTGTCATTGTTCACGTAACTTTATGAAGGGGAAGTATGGCTAGGAGCGGAAAAAAAAAATACGTAGCGGGTGGGAACAAGCGGCATGACCACTGCGTCCAAATAACAAGGGTGGTGCAAACGGGGATGTATGCATTATCACGCAACTGACTAGAAGGTAACAATCGTCCTGGGTGCATGAAGCCCGTTCTTAGGTGACTACCTAAAGAGTCCGGACGATTCGAAAAATTCTACTGAAAATTACGAACATAAAGACTGTCAACAGACGTCGAGGCCAATGTTGCGCGACTGAAACTCAGATGGTCTGACTGATTTTAGGGGCGAAGCTCCTCTTAGTCTAACCTTGTCCTGCGTCCGGCGTAACCGGCATTATCTCGTGATGACGATGACGCTGATGACCATGAAGAATAAGCGCGTTCCAGACCACCTCTAGTTCCCATCGTGTGCACCGAGGAAGCAGAGCGTCCCGCAGGCGGTGTGGCCATCTATGCCAAGGAGAACACTGTAGTACAATAAGGCCGTCCACCACCACTAGTCACTAGAGTCATGGCCGAGAGCATAGTGGGGCAGCTTAGCAATGGTTAGGCAGGTGGTGTCTGTGGCCCAGGTTGGGTCCAAACGCCACCATTCTCTCCTCTAGGAATCCTCTACTGTACGGAGCGGCGCGCGCGTTCCCTCTCCTACGCTCACCCCCTTTCTCTCCTCTAGGAATCCTCTACTCTACGGAGCGGCGTCCGCGCTCCACATCCCCACAGCGGATGTGCGTCCTCTCCTCTCTCCTCTACGCTCACCCCCTTTCTCTACTCTAGCAATCCTCTACTGTACGGAGCGGCGCCCGCGTCCTACACACCACCAGAGCATGCGTGTCCCCTCCCCCCTCTCCAACGCTCACCCCCTTTCTCTCCTCTAGGAATCCTCTACTGTACGGAGCGGCGCGCGCGTCCCCTCTCTCTCTCCTCTCCTACGCTCACCCCCCTTTCTCTCCTCTAGGAATCCTCTACTCTACGGAGCGGCGTCCGCGCTCCACATCCCCACAGCGGATGTGCGTCCTCTCCTCTCTCCTCTACGCTCACCCCCTTTCTCTACTCTAGCAATCCTCTACTGTACGGAGCGGCGCCCGCGTCCTACACACCACCAGAGCATGCGTGTCCCCTCCCCCTCTCCAACGCTCACCCCCCTTTCTCTCCTCTAGGAATCCTCTACTGTACGGAGCGGCGCGCGCGTCCCCTCTCTCTCTCCTCTCCTACGCTCACCCCCTTTCTCTCCTCTAGGAATCCTCTACTCTACGGAGCGGCGTCCGCGCTCCACATCCCCACAGCGGATGTGCGTCCTCTTCTCCTCTCTCCTCTACGCTCACCCCCCTTTCTCTACTCTAGCAATCCCTTACTGTACGGAGCGGCGCCCGCGTCCTACACCCCTCCAGAGCATGCGTGTCCCCTCCCCCCTCTCTCTCCTCTCCAGCGCTCACCCCCTTTCTCTCCTCTAGGAATCCTCTACTGTACGGAGCGGCGCGCGCGTCCCCCCCCTCTCTCCTCTCCTACGCTCACCCCCTTTCTCTCCTCTAGGAATCCTCTACTCTACAGAGCGGCGTACACGTCCCACATCCCCACAGCGGATGTGCGTCCTCTCCTCCTCTCTCTCCTCTACGCTCACCCCCCTCTCTCCCCTCTAGGAATCCTCTACGGAGCCATATAAGAACCCCTATCCCTCCACTTCACCGACCATAAAGCCGTTATAATGAAGGGGGGACCGGAAGCCACGTCTAGCTACCATTTACGAATAAATAAAATTTCTTGTATATATACACACAGTGTTTGTCACGTCTTTCATGATGTACTGGACGAAAATTCACGGAAGATTCACGGTTTACCGATGAACCTCCAGAGCTTCGCCCACTCATCATCATTCACTCCGTGGATATGCTGTGATTTTTTTATGGACGCGGGATTCAAGCATGCCCGTGTGCTGCTTAATACCAGCTCACGCTAGAGAACCATAGGCGGTCGAAATTATCCTCAGCCATATTCTACAACGCCTCTGACATACACAAAGCCGTTTTGGGGTGTTGCATGCCATAAGCCAAAGCAACCTTGACCATTTCCAAAGATGCATGCTATAAACAGGGATTGTGGCAGTGAAAGGAGGAACCAGTCACATCTCACGCGGAAGGCTGCACAAAAATGCAGCAAGCGAAGCGCGCTCTCTGCAAGACCGTTGCGGTGCGCTCAATCGCTACTGGCATGCTGATAGCCAAGCGTGCTTCGCAGCAAAGCAAGCACAGCGCTCGAGCGCATCAGAAGAGATCAGGCAATGGCTGTGCGCCTGCGCCGATGAGGTTCGATGCGCTGCCGCACAGTGTGCGCTGGCGCCCCGCGGAGCGCGGCGACGCGGCGCCGTGTTCGTACCAAGAGTGGACGACCCTGTACATCGGGAGTTCTACATCAACGGCGGTGGCCTTCGATATTAAAGAAAAGAGCACAGACCAACGCGGGCAGTGTGCTTGCAACGAAATGCGTAATCACCAAACCCCCCCCCCCTCACGCTTTCGATTGTCGTAATGC
Organism: Rhipicephalus appendiculatus; assembly: GCA_030522465.1. Classification (NCBI taxonomy): domain Eukaryota; kingdom Metazoa; phylum Arthropoda; class Arachnida; order Ixodida; family Ixodidae; genus Rhipicephalus; species Rhipicephalus appendiculatus. The sequence continues at coordinate 86,416 of JALIZH010006517.1, read as the reverse complement.
TCAAGAAAAAGTTCGGGGTTCCGCGACCCTCTGGAAAAGCCGCTGGGGTTCCCCAAGGCCTGAATGCTTGAGAACCCCTGGTTTAGTGCAACCTGATTGTAATATTACACACCAGCTCCATCGTGCAAATACTTGCGCCAATTTCGATCAATTGATCAATAATAAGACCATAAAACAGAAAATATTTATTTTAGACCTTCTAATGCTCGCAGGTGAATAGCGTACACGTCCTTGGACTGATCTCGTATTACCATAAAATACAGCATGACCTGCTTCCTTGGTACATCGCACACAGCCGTAATGTTTTGGCAGAATTGTCTCCATCGCTTCAGCTAAGTGGTGTGAACCGAAGCCATGAACTCATTGGCCCTATCAAATCTAAGTTGACTCCTCTATTGTTAAATAAGAATAAATTTTATACATTGCAATACGGCATCGTAGTCTATTGAAACCCAAACGTTCTACAGAACGGCAGATCACCTTTGCTGCTATCAGCAAGTCTAGCATAATCCGTTTCGTGTTGGGTCGTTTATTAACCAAGAAATGGCCTCCGCGAACCTGTTTACGGCAGCCACTTTATAGTTGCACAAATAACTGTTTATGCAGTATGGCAGTGGTTATAGGCGATGTTTGAGAAGTGGCAATCTTAATATTGGTATCTATTTTGTATTGTGAATGGCAATTTTGCGCAAAAAGGGACACACGAAAACGAAAGGAAGAACCCACAAGACTAGCGCAGACTAACAACTGTAGTACCGAACATTCTAAGTTATCATATATAGATGTTTAAATGCTTCCATTAGGTAATGTCATGCGAGAAACTTACCGCGTCGTCGCTGGTCTTAGGCTTTTCTGGGATCTGACTGGAAGCACCCTTACTTGAAGATGTCCGCACATCTACATGGTTCATAGCAGGTTCTTCGCTGTGCGCGCAGTAGTGACCTGGAATGCCGCGAGACTCGGAGGTTTTCCCAGTCGATGTAGTACCAAGGCCCGGCTCCTTCGCAGCAGTTTGTGCAGCGGTTGGATTGGTCACTTTTTTCCTCGAACTTTTTCTTTTACTTTGACGAATGGAACTACGTTTGCCTTCTTTGGTAACCGCTGGTGCGCTTGCGTGGCGACATTGCGGAGTATTTACATCAATAATTCCCCGGCCCTTCTCAGATTTATTGGGCGTCGAGCTTCTTTCAGATGTACCGCTTGTCCCCGCTGGAGAGCGTTTGCCAGATTGAGGTTGAGACAGCTTACGCTGCGTCTTGTACGTTTTAACGAGGCTGGCCTCGCAAGCGTTGTCATCTCGGACACCACTGTTTAACATGGCGCGAAGGCGAAGTGCGTCTGCTGCGCTGACTGGCTTCGCGATACCGGCATCTGCATTGTTCTCGCCGGGGTTGCGCGAAGTCGTCGAAATCGTCGACTGTTCAGGTGCTGCGTTCAGGTCAAACCTCACGTGCATTGCGTCTACCTGCGGTTCCGTTGCGGGCTTCTGGTAAGCTTTCCTTGATGTCCTGACTGTCCACGTGCCCGTGACGGTTTCGTTTGAGTGGCCATATTTGACACGTATGTCATGTCAGACGCCTGTCGATGTATAGAGCATAGGCGCTTCTTGTTGTTCTTGTTCACCTATCAGTGTGGCTCACACCCACTGTGGGGGATTGGCCAAGAATTGAGTGGTCTTATAAACTGTCACGGAAGTTTAGAATAATTGAGGCTATAGAATAAAAACCTTATAAATTTTATATGAAATTTTGATGGTCGCTCAAATGTAAAAAAAAATAAAAATAAATAATAATAATAATAAAATAAAAATAATAATACCTTTATATTAGTATCAGACAAATTAAATCAACGCCCTATTTTCCATTTACAAAAAAAAATTCTTGTGCATCTATCGACATAAAGGAATAATAATATAGATTAGCTAGTTAATCGATTGGTTGCATTGGTGTAATTCCTCACTGCCACACAAACCTTCGCACTGAAAAACCCAGAAATAGAGGCTCCAAAAGACAAAATCACGGGCACAGATAAATTGATTCCAATCGCATGTAAAGGTCTTTCTAGGTGGGTGGTTCGAGTTGTAATAAATCACCTACAGGTCAAAAAGAAATGATCGATAGTTTCCAGTTCACCACAGAATGCGCACAATGGAGAAGGTGCCTGACCAGACCTGTGTTGGTAGAAATTAAGTTTCGGCACCCGACAACGCAGCCTCGTAATTGAGACTTCTAGATTACGTGTTTCACAAGAGGATCTCCGCCAGGGATATAATAGGTGCCGGTATTCGGTGGAATTCGTCAATGATGTGCCTGCAAGGCCTTCCATATAGTTACGCCGGCGAAATCGCGCAGCCGTCACATAAGCGGACGGTGGAAGACACGGTAAAATTGGCCCACTTATTCACGATTTTGCTAGGGAATCGGCCATTTCATTTAGGAACAACCCTTTGTGTCCAGGCACCCAAACTAACCAAACTTTTCTCAAATGCGTGGGTATTAGTACACTAAATGCCTTTATTACTTGCGAGTTAGCACCAGCAGAAAGTGCAGCGCAGAGAGATAGAGAATCTGTTATTATAACGGCGGATGTAATTTCTGTGTTTAACTTTCGCAAAGCGAGCACCACTGCCAGAAATTCAGCCACAAACACGGGTATAAAATCAGGCAGTCGAATGGAATATGACCAATCCAAGTTGGGGCTAAATACACCAACACCTGACTTTTCGTCACATTGTGATGCATCTGTAGCAATAATAACCTTTGTTTTGATGCTCTGCAAGTGTTCTTGTAATAAACCATCTAGAGTATGTACTTTTAACGCTTGCTTGCTTGTTCCTCAGTTTCGTACCCTTCAGAAGGGTTATTTATGCGGCTCTGCATAACTTAAGAACAGCAAAGATCATAAAAATACTCGGAACCCCAGAAAACAAGTATTGCATTCGCAGCCGTAAGTAAGCACATGCTAAATATTCAGCAATAAAAATGCATGATGGGAAACACTGCACGTTTCTGCCTTATCGTTAATGGCGACATGATGAGCGTCTACGTTCCCAAATAGTAAGTTCTCAAAAGGGGCACTGGTCATGCTTGATCTTATTAAATTCAAAGCATTTCTCTGCGTACTGCAGGCACTTTTAGCGTGTCTATGTACGCATCTATCTATCTATCTAGCCACCTACGTCTGGGTGCTCTCGTGATCACCCCTTTAACTTGTTAACCAAAATTGGCGTAAACCAAAGCTGGATAAGCCAGCTTGACTACGGTCACCGAATGGCCAACGTCTGCAGGTGCGGCGACACAGGATTCGGAACTCCAGCAGAGGGCATGCATTACCGCAGTTGGTGTTGCATCTGCGGTGTCATCAGAGCCACTGGCCGTAGGTGCTGCGGACAAAGATGTGGGACTGGCAGGTACAAGTGACGGATCAGTGCCCGTGACGGAGAGAGGCGGCACTGGCTCTGGAGGCAGGAACGGCACATTGGAAGCAGGAGCCGTGGACTCCGGCGTTGTAAACCTCTCGGTCGACGTGTCAAGCGACACGTACATAACTGCCACTCATCACCAGTCATATGCGAGGCCTGTAACGGTCAAAAACTTCAAGAGCAGTCGCGACACCTCCTTCCTGAATGTCCGGTGACCACGAGGAAACACAATATCGTTTACACTGTCGTGTGGTGAGCCTAAACGTCGTAGTTCTTCAAATAAACATTCACGTTCTTTCTTAAGTTCACGACACTTAAGCAAATAATGTTCTATATCACCACAGGTCTCGCAAGCTGGGCACAATGGCGTCGCGGAGAGTGTGATCTTATGGAGCAATGCTGGTGTACGCGCTGAACCCGTCCTAATGCGATGTAGCAAAGAGGCCTTTTCCCTTGTTAGCCCTTTCGTCACACATGGCTGGTGAGGTGTCAACCATAAAGAGTGGAAATGCCTGTTGACAGCTTCTCTTAGAAGATGTTGATGGTCTCTGGGAGCCTTCTTCGTTGGCCTAAGCTCCAAAAGCACTCCGGGCAAGTCTGTCAGCGCCTCATTACCCGATATACCCACATGCGATGGAATCCATTGAGACTTGATATTTAGTCTAGCGCTGCGCAGGTCTTTAAGGATATGCAGTGATCTTAGAGTGCACTGCTCCAAAACCAACCCATGCTTTAACTGCAAGCAGGCTTACTGTTCGAAAGCAGCACGACTTGTTGCTTTCTACAAAACTTCAATTTCTTCAGGGCTGCCTGAATTGCCACGCTTTCACATGCTGTCGACGAAACAACGCTGTCGACTCGCGCTGCCCAGGACACCTTTAAGGACGGGACCACAAACACTGCAGCGCTTGCTCCGCGCTCTGCGTCAACCAATCCATCGGTGAAAACTTTGAGATTGTTGGCGTAGTTCTCTTCAATGTACTCAAGCACCGAAGAAGGTACTTCTGCTGTGGGTGTGGAGCGCTTGCTGTGCATCCGTGGAATCGTCAACTGGCAGTCGACATTCTCATGTGACCAAGGTGGGTCTTGTTGAAGTTGTTTGTGTCTGGGGAATTCCAGGCCAAGACGACGAAGAGTGTTGACGGCCACGTAAGCTCGCGATTCTGTACGTCGCTGCAGGCGACTGAGGAGTGCTGGTCCTGGACTCGATTCACTAAGTCCGCAAAGCTGTGTCAGCAGTCGTTGAGAGGCGAGAAGGCGCAGCGGTGGATAATGTAATTGGGGACGCTTCCCTACTTCAAAAAAGTTATGATGATTTCGGATGATGTTGGTACCATGCAAGTGTGCTTGTAGTAGTTTCTCCAAGAGCGTTTAAAAAAGGCTGAAGAAAGGCCGCTATTCCAGCTTTAGCTATGACTGCGCTGCGTGTTCAGCGCAGGCCTGGCAGTTTTTTTTCTCTGTATCCTTGTCGGTGTCGCGTTCGTTTTCAAGCACGAAGGAAGTTATGTGCCCAGAGTCCGGAATCGGGTTGTCTATGTGTCCGTAACACCAGACCCATTCGTCGAACGAATGTGCCGCTGTCTCCGTCGATGACACGCATAAAAGCACGATTATTCTAATCGCAAGGACAATTCATCACCACAAGAACACTTCATCACTTGAACACTTCAGCACTTCAACACTTCATCACATTCAGCTTCGCTATGGCTAGCACAAATATTTACAGCGAAAGGTATTATAAGATCACAAGGGCCATTTTTGCAACCGTAGTTGTTCGCCGCCGCCGCCGTTGTCCGTAACCGCTATCGCGCGAAATAAAATAATAACGAAATAAGAAAAATATCCAGAAAATAACGGGGTTCGGATCTGAGCCCTCTCCGTGGCAGCTGACTATTCTACCACAGAGCCGTGCCGGTGCGCGAAACTCATTCGCAAAAAGACCCCATAAGGGCTTCATATCAGGCAGGAGCGACGTTAATTTATGTAATATATCGTCATAGAAAAGCAAAATAACAACCAGGCGTCACACAATGCGAATTGAGTAACCAGGCGTCACAAAATACGACTGCGTAATGAGTGGGTCGCTGAATGCTTCCATCCTATTACAAAGGGCTCAGCATAATTCTTCATCGTTGTCAGCCACCGTATCCACCAGGTGCACATAGTGTCTTGCAAACGGGCAGCGGGTACCTCGCTTCTCCACAGAATGACGAAAAATGGCGTATTGGGGGCTTCCCAACTCGACAAAAATTCTGATCGGTGTCCTTTTTTTATTTCTCTCACGTACTTGTATTAGTAGCCCCATGAGAGTTTACAGTGGGTTCTGGAAATGTCGCTTTTCCAGCTATCACTGTGACTGTGCTGCGCTTTCCCCGCCGGCCGCTAGGTGTCTTTTTTCTTTTTGTATTGCGATAGCAATTATATGGACACTCTCGGCTGATTTTCGCAGTCGCCGTCATGTCCCGCGTATGTATATGTATTTGTAAAAAATCCATAAAGAAAAATAAATCTGTAGAAAAACTTGGACCATCTACCCGAAGGGAACCCTGATGGGATGCGAAGCAGCAACGGTGCGCACGGCGTTGACCCGGTTGAAACGGGCGTCGACGCGGGTGCTGGAAGAACGGCTTGAAGCGAAACTCGCTGTAGCGTTTACTTGAGTAAACGTTTGTTTGAAACGCAAAGACACGGGAGGTGGGTCAGAGTTGTTGCGAGCGGGCGGAGCAGCCGGCAGCTGCGGGCGCTGCCGGGAGCATGCTGCGGGTGAGGGAGAGAGTGACGTCAGCGCGCACCTGCGAGGGAAGCGTGCGAGGGGAGCGTGACCTACTTGGCAACGCTCCAACACCTACGGCGAGGGGAACGCGTTGCGGCGCATTCGTACGGACTTACGTAACGTACGGCGTTACACACGTGAGTCAATAGCTGCTTCGCACCTAAAATTTCAAAGCACCTGATCGGGGATTCTAACCAGCGATCCCTCGCCCCGCAGCCTGCTGCGCTAGCCAACACAGCCACGCGTCATGCTTGTGCCAGCGATATAACGGCGAGCTATTCATATGCACCATTTGCCGCTCGCGATACGGAGATCTAGGAAAAGCTTGAGCGTGTTTTCTATCACGCAACGTTTTTACAGTTTCTCTCAAATTGAAAACTGCATGCCCTAAGGTCGCGCACGAAAAAGTGGCCCCCCTCAGTACCACTCATTATGTAGAAGGAAAAAAAAAGAACACCGGGCACACTTGGCGTTAGACGCCACCGCGTGGCAGCAGTTGCAGAGGGGTTATTTCACGTGCCGCAGTTTAAAAGAAAAAAGAAATATTAAACAGCGCCGAAAAGTCCAACAGTATCATATAATCAATTCTTGGCCAATCCCGCTGAGTGTATATGAGCCATGTCAGAGGCAACAACAACAACAACAGCGTCGGCTTCTGCATTGTGGACGCTCGCAGCGCGTTGCTCAAATACAAACACATCACAACTATGACAGTTGTTAGTTCACGCTTGTCCTGTGTATACATATGCGTCCTTTTCGAGCATCCTTTGTGCTGCGGCGGCGCTCTGCAAGTTTCGAGCTGCTTGTCGTTCTTCGTGTGACATTCTTATTTCTTGCTATCGCATTCATTGCTTCGCGGTATATAGTGGCGAAACTGTGACTTTTTTTTAACACGAAAGTGTTTTATGCCGGGGTCCACCACGGCTCCTCTGACGTATTTCCGTCACGGATATGACGTTGTCAAATATAAACTAACATACTGAGATCAAAGAAAAAACTTGAAGAAAACGTTCCGTCGCCGGGCGCCGAACCTGTGACCTCTGGCTCCTCAGCGCGCGGCGCGAAACCACTCGGCCACGAGAGCGTACGTACCTGAACTTGGTAACGACAAGCTATTTATATACACCATATACCGTTGGCGGTCCTCAGAGCTCCTCGACTTAGCGCCTTTTCGTCATCAGTAGCGAGATGGCGCGAAGGTGGCACGGAGTGCGCGCTCTAAAGGTCGCCGTGCCTCTCGCTGCGGTGATCGCGCGCCTCCACGGGGCGTGGCCGCTCGTGCGCGCGCGCTTATCTCCTGATCGGGGCATTGGCGCGCTTACGTCTTGTGCTTCCACCGCAAGTTTGCTATGAAGTTACAGTGGTAAAAAGTGCGCGAAGGTCTCTTCGCTCAGCGCAGCGGCCGCGTTTACGAAAGCAGCGCGCTGCTCACACACGAAGTAACAATTGTTAAAGTTGTTCGCGTTCGTTTTGTGTATACTTGTGCGGTCGTGTCTTTCTTCGTGTTAGAGCTGCGCGCTTGAGATGTCGAGCTATGACAGTTAGTCCGTGCTCGTCCTGTGTATGCTCATTTCGTGCGTCCTTTCAGCTTGAGGTGCGCGCAGCAAGTTCCAAGCTGCTTGCCGTTCTTCGCGTGACATTTAAATTTGTTGCTATAGCATTTATTCCTTCGCCCTTGTGGTGAAACAACGCACAATAAACGCTCAACTACCTCTGTGAAGACACGTTGCACTTTCGTGTTATACCGATTCCTTTGACAGAGGGATCAGCCATGTTTTTTGAAAGCATTGGTGGTACCTGAACCCATCCCAGCACCTTTGTGAACCAAACACGCGGTCACCTGAGCTGTCGCTTAGTGTCACTTCTGGACAGTGCTGCTGCGCAGAAAGCGAACTCTTTCAGTTGCGTCAGTAGTCTGTACATGTTTATCGAATGCCAGATTGAAGAAATAGTGTGCCGAACGATGATTACGTTGTGTCATGCTCATCGAATGGAAGTTCTTCACAATTTGGTCACAGGTTTACCTCCACCTGTTCGATGCCATGTTTGGGTAACGGGGTCAGCGGTGTGTTTTATTATTGTATTTCTGAGTTCGTACCATACTTCTATCACATGCAGTGTTTTAGCAGTAACTAACTAACCTTGTTTTGAAGGTGTTAGCAGAAATGTCCAAGTCGGTGCCCCCCGCCGTGTTGGATTTAACACCAACAGCCTCACCGAAATCATGCGCCGTACAGGTGCGCTCCAGAATGTTTGCCCATACGACCCCTCGGAACAAAAATTTAGCAGTGACTTAGCTCGGCTATGCCAGGATATACGTAGCGTGAGATACCTCCTGGCGACGCCGCTTTGCTAGGCGTTCCTCCCTTTGCTGCGGTGTCTCCGCAGCACGTTTAGCCTTCTTCTGTTCGTTCTTCCTACGCTCAACCACTAATACCAGGCAACTACTTCGGGATCCGATGAGTTCAGCTATTCCGCTCTTCTGCGCCGCTGCGCAGCAATTTCGCTCTCCTTCTCCATGGCTATGCCACACTGGCAAACGAACCGCTAGATGTATACCTTCACTGATACCTCTGCGCATGCGCGCAAAATTAGAGGCGCTGTCAAGCGGCTCCGGCGCAACGTCAGACGGCCACTGCGCAACGGAGGCGCACAGCTGGGCACGCGCCGGCGCCATTGCGTCTGCCGCGGCTATGGCGTCACTCTAGAATGCGCAGACCGGGTAGGAGCGTGGCGGCGGCGGCTGTGGAGCGCCAGCTGTGCGCCGTGTGAAGTCACTGCTTCTCGCGCACGCTCAGCACGGCTCTCGATAAGCCACGCGAAACTGCTCAACCTCGGCCAGTGTAGCTTACGCAGCAAAATACATTGCTGTGAAGACTAGCCTCATTTGATTTCTTTAAAGTAGATGCCCGAGCCTGTTTTGCTTAATAGTGAATAACCGGAGGCGTTTTGTGTTACTTACCTTCTTTTTTTAGAGTCTTCTGCTGTTGGGGCAGCAGTTGTAGCTTCGGTATTTATACTGTCATTTTTAATCCATGCATTCACGCAAGGAAGTTGCAGTTTCGGACACCAGACATGAATGCAAGCATTCTTTTCATCTGCGTGAAAATTTTAATATTGATCATTGCGTCTGCTATGTGGTACTTCGCATTCAAGACACTGAAGCATAGTCAGTCAAATATTTATATTCACCCGCACTCCCATTCTTTTAAAATGAGAGCCAGTGCAGCCATCAGCAATGTTGCCAAAATGTAAAACAATAAATAGTTCAGGACATGATAAGCATGTGGCGACACCCTGTGCGCATTTTTTGCCGCAGCCTTCGCTTCGTCATCATCTAGCCCGGCGTGACACGGATACATGCTGCACTGCGTCTCCGATAAGTCAGCAGTGGCGTAGCCAAGGGGGGGGTTGGGGGGTTCAAACCCCCCCCGAAATTTTTCAGTTTTGCTTGCGTATATATGCACGCACACATACAAACGCACGCACAAACATACATAAAGTATGGTTGAACCCCCCCCCCCCCCGAAAAAAATTTCTGGCTACGCTACTGTAAGTCAGTGCCACCGCAGTGTCACTGGAGCCATGGTCACCGGCGGTGGCTACAAGAGCAGGCTGCCCGGCTTACAGGAGGATCATCAGCTCACTACCCAGAGGAGCGTAGCGTCAGTATGCTCGTCCGCTACCACTGCTGATTGAATGAACAGTTCAGTCTTTACGTCGGGTATTGTCTTTCAGTAGACACTTCATCCCACAAGCAAATCATAGCTCATTCATTAACGTCTTGTTAATGTAGGGCTTGTGGCTTGCATCTCTGGCTGAAGAAATCACATTACCGACGTACAAATGTCAATGCAGGACTTCGTCCTCTGAAATACCCACTGAACTCAATGTGCTCATTAAATAATACATTAAGCAAACAGAGACAGCCGTTTCGCGCAGTACCGCAGTAAGTGCGGCCGACAATCTTCAGGGGTACACGTAGGGCTAGAGATTTGGCGATTCTTTTGAAACATTTTACATAACGAGTCGCTGGTTAGCTCACAGTGAAATTGTTAACGTACTGCTCGAAACCCTAATCGCATGTTGCCGCAAACAGGGTCGCAATCAGAAAGAATATTCAGCGCTCAACTTGAACTGCGGTATTCCATTGTCTCTTTTTTCCTTTCCTTACGGTGACAGTTGCGCGCAGCTAATTGCAAATTCCTGTGAAGATACGAGCGCCGCACCAAAAGAAGCCAGGGAACAGTGGCTTTACGTGCTCGTCCGTCGTCCGTTTCTTTTCTGTGTGAGAGTCTTAATTATGCACAACCTGCATCACGTGCAGGTCATAGGACTGTTGCCCTGTCAGATAAATCGTTACTTAATTTTAATATGTGGGGTTTTACGTCCCAAAACCACTATATGATTATGAGAGACGCCGTAGTGGAGGGCTCCGGAAATTTTGACCATCTGGTGTTCTTTAACGTGCACTGACATCGCACAGTACACGGGCCTCTACTATTTCGCCTCCATCGAAATGCGACCGCCGCGGCCGGGATCGAACCCGCGACCTTCGGGTCAGCAGCCGAGCACCCTAGCCACTGATCCACCGAGGCGGACATAAATCGTTACGTTCACTACCTTTGAAACTAGGCAGTGACCTTTTTAAAAATACTGAATGGCGTAACGCCTGTTTTCTAATTATAAACCCTAAAATGCGCAGTTAAGAATATCTGGTTTCTCCCAGAGACATTTACCTATACTTTTCTCTACGGCTATCTTAAGCTACTCAATTGACCCATGCTCTACTTTTGCGCGACTACTGTTGGAAATAGTGAAGTATTCTTTTTAACCAACTCCAATAATACTTGCCGTTGTGCCCAGCGACTCCAAAAAAAAAAAAAGAATAGTTCAATTTTAGCATTATTTTAATAAAACTGGTCAAAACAACACACCATTTCCAGCACAGTAATATAGAAAGCGCGAAGAGGTGGTATCTGATTTCCAATAAAGCAGTTGAGGTATTCCTCATTTAGATACTTGCATGAGTATAGCCAACCAAAATGTGTGACTGTGGTGTGCATAGTGTCATGTCGTGCAAAATAAACTGCGGATATTGGCATCATCTTTCCATATTTATTCCTCACGATTATGAATAAATCAAAAAGTCATGACGGCTGGAGGAATCGGACTTGTGACTTGCTATGCTGTCGCACCTGTTCAGCGTGAGCAGCCACGAAAAATGGTACCTGAAAGGAACGAGATATGATGAGAAAACGGAATCGTAGTAAGAGTTTTCAAAACCTGCACAATAAGTGATTTACAGAGACATAATGAAGGCTCACAACAAAACAACAAATGGAAACAGGCATGATAAAAAAATCATGTTTTTTTGTCGTTATCGTGTAAAACACAACTTCCAAATATTAGTTCTTGTAACATGTCACTTGGTGACAAACTTGCAGCACAAGATGATGTGGGCCTCTTTTAAACAACAAACGCAATTGGTTAGGCTCCTTTGCGTGAGTGCCACTCACCTCTTTTCCTACGTCGTCTTGTCCAACCAAAGGAAATGTAGGACCGACTGCCTCGTTAACAGGGCGAACGCCGCTTTTGATTTTACCATCACTAGTGGTGAGGCGCCAGACCATAGCGACACCTTCGTTTCCCCGAGTGTGGTTGTCAACTGGAGTGAAGAGGCTGGACAAGCGATCCGGGATTCTGGGAATAACCAACACACAAACGCACAGACTGGTTAGTTTTATTTAAACCGCCCTTTGTTCAACACACCGTTACTGAACACAAATCTGACACGAGTGTTTCGTTTTAAATAATTTCGCAATGAAAACAAATTTTCACGTAAAAGAAGGCTCAGGAACCTTGTTTCGCAATAGGCACTGGTTATGCAGGAATGAAAGCACTCCTTTTCTCATAAATCGCTTCAAAAAGTGCTTCCAGAATAAGCCCGGCTTTTCGCCGTCATATTCCCACAACCAAGCGCATCCTCCCGCAGTCAGGCGCACGCCGTGAGCGGTTACTGACCGCGTGTTTTACAAAGCGTAACGCATCCTTAAATACTCAGTTAAACACATGCAAGCGAGTACGAGCGCCCGAACGACACCAACGTGCGCGGACGCATTCTACGTTGATATCAGACATGGCATATGCTAGAATTACCGCACATAGCTCCCACAGTCGCGACTCGATTCTGTTATAAAGGCGACTGTCACGATATACAGTGCGTCTCTGTACACACACTTCTTCTTTTTCCCCGTTTCCACCCGCGGAAGCACGCTGCACACTCGAGGATGGAAATGTCATTATGACCTAGACTAAAGCGGATCTCAAAACGACATCAAGCACTTTCAGCAGTGCAGACACAATGTGCGATACGAAAGTGATCGCCCTTTATAAGTGATTGAATCACTCATTTTATGAGCCATGGAATCACTTACACAACAACGCGCATAGCGGTCTCAACTCGTTAAGTGACAGTGTTAAATGGACATCTGCAACAGCCCCGCGGACACAGGCTAATGTTGGAAATGGCTGGCAGCCTACTTCCGCGGACCTGCTGCAGACGGACCAGCTCAAGCCGTGCAATTAGTACCTTACGAAAGCTGTACACTCACCGTTAAGTGGCGCACGTTGTCCGTGTCCGCAGCTCCACGAATATTCCTCACTCCAAGCGTCACTTCGAGTGCGGAGCCTGGCGTGACCGCCATCGCAGATGCGCATGTTCGCTCGAACTCAAAACTACAAGACCCTGCGACCAGCGCAACCAACGCAACGCATTTCAAAAGACGGAGGAGAAGAGAGAGCCAGTCATGCTTTCACCTTCACAGATTTTACCAAGCTTACTCCGACGACGCAAGTTCCTGAACCAACTGCTGACGTCAACCCGAGCCTTCCCCCGCATAGGCAAGAAGAGATCATATTCCTACTCAGGCAATACAAGTACTGCTACTCGGTCTTCATCACGAATTCGGCAAAGCTAGGTTGCCACACACCGCATTATAACCGAAGCCTATACCCGTCCGCTGAATCAGAGCCCGTACAGAGTTTGGACGTGAGCACACGAGGCCGTAAACAAACAAGTCTACGAAATGCTACGCCACCACATCATCCAGCCGTCCAAGTGTCCGTGAGCGTCACCCGTGGTCTTGGTGAAGAAGGACGGAACCCAACGTTTCTGCGGCAATTATCGCCACCTGAACCAAATAATGAAGAAGGACGCGTATCCTCTCCCACGTATAGACGACGCCCTAGATCGAATCCACAGTGAGGAGTATTTTTTCGTCAATGGACCTCGAGATGGCTATTGGCAAATTGTGGTCGACGAGAGAGACCGAGAGAAGATTGCCTTTATAACACCAGACGACCTGTTCGAGTTTACGTCATGCCCTTTGATCTTTCAACCTTCCACATTTCAACGCGTTATTGACACAGTACCGGCCGGCTTGAAATGGCAGACGTGCCTCGTGTACTTGGACGACGTCCTTGTGTTTGAGACTTCGACGAAAACGTCCGGCGCCTTGAAGCTTCAAGCAACGAGCCCCTCCGGTCTCATCTTGAAGCCATAAAAGTGCCGCTTCGCATACGAGCAACTCTTCTTTTTGGGCAATGTGATTAGCGAGCATGGTGTTCACCCAGACCACAGCTGCAAAACAGCTGCCATCGCTGCCTTCCTGCCACCCACCGACAAGATAGCCGTACGCTGATTTCACTGCTTGTGCGCCTACTACAGGTGCTTTGTCAAGTGATTTTCACGGATCGGTGAGCCGCTAACGCACATCACGAGGACCGGTGTGCAAATCATGTGGGAGACGGCGCAAGTCGAAGCATTTCAAGAACTGAGACGACGCCTCCAGATGCCTCCGATACTTGCGCATTTCGACGAATACGCCGATACATGCAAGTTTCGCCCCTACCTCTACGGCAAACCCTTCAAAGTTGTGAGCGACCACCACGTTTTGTATTGGCTAGCTAACTTGAAAAACCCTTCAGATCGCCTAGCAAGGAGGAGTCCTAGACTTCAAGAATTCGACGTAACCGTCGTTTCCAAGTCCGGAAGAAAGCACTCTAACGACGACTGCGTGTCCCGTTGCCCCGTGGAGCCCCCGGCGCAGGAAGACCGACAGGAAGACCCACCGGTGCAGAAATACCTCGAGGGCAGGACCGCCGTTGTACCGAATGTATTCAAGCGAGGACTGGCGTCGTTTTTATTACGAAACGGCGTTCTCCTAAGGAAGGACTTCTCGCCCCTTTGAGCCAACTACCTTCTCGTGGTACCTTCGATATTGCGACCAGAAGTCCTACAGGCCATACACGACGACCCGATTGCTGGGCACCTCGGTCTTTCCCGCACGCTCGCAAGAATGCAAGAAAAGTGCTAATAGCCACGCCTTGCCGCCGTCGTCGCTCGCTACGTAAGGACACGTCTAGACTGTAAGCGACGCAAGACGCCGCCGACAAGACCAGCAGCCTTTCTTTAGCCGACTGAACCACCTCGCCGACCATTCCATCAAATCGGAATGGAACTACCGGGGCCGTTCACAACGTCGACTCGCGGAAATAAATCGATCGTAGTAGCAACCGACTATCTCACCCGATACGCCGAAAAAAGGGCCCTGCCAGGAGGCAGTGCCGCCGAGGTAGCCAAGTTCTTCGTTGAGAACATCGTCCTTCTTCGTGGCGCCCCAGAGGTTCTCATCACCGACAGAGGTACGGCCTTTACTGCTGACCTTTACTGCGATTTTGAAATACAGCCAGACAGGCCACCGCCGGACTACAGTCTACCACCCACAGACCAATAGGCCTCACCTAGCGTCTCAATAAGACCATCGCTGGCATGCTGGCCATGTACGTCGACTTCAAACACAAGCCATGGGTTGACATCCTTCCGTACGTGACCTTCGCATACAGCACGGCCATGAAAGAAACGACGCAGATGATGCCATAGAAGTTGGTCTACGGAAGGAGCCCGGCGATGACGCTCGACGTCATGCTACCCAACGTCACCGACGAAAAAAACCTCGACGTCACTGTCTAGACAGCAAAAGACCGACCATTGGACCATTGACCAAATGACGGAGGGTCTTTGGCATATTTTGGTACCTCGGTTCGTGCGCTTCGATCAGTCAAGGGAAAGGTGAGGCCTTGCAACCCTGTCCACATCGAAGGAGGCGTGGTTATTCCGACGGACATACAATTCGCACCCTCCAGTTCGCGAAAATTTGTGACATCATTATGACGTCACAAATTCTGACATGACGTCGTGTGAAGTAACGCTACGTGATGCCGTTGTAGCGCCCTCCTTTGGGCGGTGAGCAAAACCGGAGAGCGCGCGACCTCAAGAGAAGAAAAGCCGGCAGATCCCACGCACTGTGGGAATCGATGTAATGCGAAGCAGCCAGGAAGGAGCAAATCATGCTTTACATAATTTGCGTGTCATGCTTTACATGTTACGACCTGTCATTTATGTTCGTCATACAATCATGTCACTCAATACCAAATTTGGTGCATCTCAAGCTAACGAAACGGCCGCGAGCACGCCATGAGCGTGGCATGCAAGTCATGTCGCACATGTCAAGTGATGATTTCCATATTACCACTTGTCATTTATGTTCGTCATACAGTCATGTCACACAATACCAAATTTGGTGTATATCAAGCCAACGAAACGGCCGCGAGCGCGCCATGAGCGTGGAATGCAAGTCATGTCGCTCATGAAGTCATGGGGTGCTATGCAGGATGGCCCGAGCTTCTCGGGCACACGAGTTTGCTCCGAGCTCGCACTGCGGCGGTCATGGCACAAAGACAGAGCGGAGCGCGTGATAGCAGCATTGACAAAAACGGCTACATGAACGAGCGTGGCGTCAAAAACGCATGTGGGGCATCTGCGGCGGTAATCAAAGAAACACCGCGTGCGAACACGTCAGCGCCGCCACTCAGTCCACATTTCAACAGTGCAGCGACGTCAGCGTGATTTTCACGCTATCTTTTTGCCAACTCAGCATTGCGCCTCCCACAGGCGTGTTCGTGGGCGTTCTTCCACTTTCGGCCATGTTCTTTCGCTCCACCCGCAGCATGTAAATTTCCACTCTCGAAGGCAACAAGGGTGCACACGCTACACTCTCGTGCAGCTCGTTTCGCTTCTATCAAATATTGCGGATAAATATACGGACGGGTTGTCACCAGGGGCGCTCGCATCATTGCGGCAACGCGGCTGTGAGTGGTACGTCGTGAGCGCGGTGAAATTGAATGCGAGACATCGCAGCCACGTGATGATATAACTTTTATTTCTTCGTGCGTGTGTGCACAGTCTGCGCGATAAAGCTGATAGATGAATCATGCCGCTCGCTGGCGTTGCGGCGTCAGCACTGCTCCTTGGAAAGCGCAAACGCGGTGGGTGGACCAGATCTTCGCCGCGGGCGTCTGTCAATCAAACTTATTGACGCAAGAACTTGGGTACAAGCTCGTTGATTCTGAGAAGGCCCCAGTTCAACTCGTGACTGTCATGGTGCCGGTGTGACTGCCAAAGGTTTCATGCGGTGGACGCTAAGCAGCAACTTCTTTGCATATAAAATAATTTGGTCAGCTTTTACTACTTGTGCAAGGCTGGAGCCATAGAGGAGCTTGTGATCACCTAGCTTCTTCCAGCATTTTAAGTCGGTCTTCTACTCAGTCTGCTCGGTATACGCTTCCAAGTAAAGAAGGCATCAGCTCCGTCTTAATTTTGATTATACTAATTAGGAAGGACTTAATTACCAAAATATTGAAGTTTTGTCTTGATTGGTAAGGTTTTAATTAAAACGACAATAATTACCTCGGGTGCAATTAGCATGATTTTGATTAGTATGCAGCTAATTAACATAAACCTAATTCGCATGATCTTGATTAGCATCATATTATTAAGGTAAAAGTAGTATGACTTTACATAGCGTGCTCATAATTAACGTCGCGTTTATTTGCCTGGTATTAGTTAGCACGGTCATAGCTTTACATGGCTTCATTAGCATGGTCTTAGTAACGTATGGCTTCATTAGCTCGATCTTAGCACGCCTTGGCTTAATTCGCTTGTTCATAGCATCTGTTGACTTATTTAGCTAGGTGTACCGCCCAGCCACTTAGCTAATCAGCCGGGCGCACGTCCTCGGGCAGCGAGCACACCATGAAGGGATGAAGAGGGCGCGCGCCTGGCGAGCAACGCGCAAGAATGTGCAGGCTGACCATGATGATTGTACAAGTGGCCTCGGGTTTAGCTACGGTCGCGATATTGTAAGGTGCTCGGCCGGAACTAATCTCAGAGGCCACCGTGCTAATTATTTTAAAGGATACTTAGTACAGACATTAAAAGCTTCAAAACGAATTTAAACAGCCCCTGCCTTTAAAAAATATCATCAGTAAACCTTTCTGGCACATTTATTGCATGGGTGCACTTCTGCACTCAGTGGAACGACAAACAAATGAAAGAAGATGCCTCTGGTTTGAAAACACCGCCCAATTTTGTCGACCGTCCTTGACGTGACGCCGCGTTCCATCGTCACCAATGGAACGCAGCGCGCGCTGAAGGGTGGATCTGACCTTTCCGTACTGTTGGCTCGTTCAAAAGGGGGTGTCGCCAGAGCTCGGAAAGATCCCGAGTTTCGTCAAGCTCGGGCCATCCTGCATAGCGCCTATGATTTCTATATTACCACTTGTCATTTATGTTCGTCATACAGTCATGCCACTCAATACCAAATTTGCTGTATCTCAAGCTAATGAAACGGCCGCGAGCGCGCCATGAGCGTGGCATGCAAGTCATGTCGCACATGACAAGTCATGATTTCCATATTTCCACTTGTCATTTATGTTCGTCATACAGTCATGCCACTCAATACCAAATTTCGTGTATGTCAAGCTAACGAAACGGCCGCGAGTACGCCATGAGCGTGGCATGCAAGTCATGTCGCACATGACAAGTCATGATTTCCATATTACCAGTTGTCATTTATGTTCGTCATACAGTCATGTCACTCAATACCAAATTTGGTGTATATCAAGCTAACGAAACGGCCGCGAGCGCGCCATGAGCGTGGAATGCAAGTCATGTCGCTCATGACATGTCATGATTTCCATATTTCCACTTGTCATTTATGTTCGTCATACAGTCATGCCACTCAATACGAAATTTCGTGTATGTCAAGCTAACGAAACGGCCGCGAGTACGCCATGAGCGTGGCATGCAAGTCATGTCGCACATGACTTGCATGCCACTTGCGCTGCAAACAAGAGAATCTCTTTTCGTGGTCGCTCTGCGCGCCGTCTCAGCTTTTTACACGCTGCCAAAAACACCGCGCTTGCGGCGAGAAGACGCTTGGTCATGCCAGGACGGAAATGGTCGATAACAGCATCACAGGTGGCCGCGGATGAGACCGGCAGAAGACTATCGTCTTTCGATGACATTTGCAGCGAAGCACGCAGATACGCGGCCAATTTTTTTTGTTTGTATAGTCGCCTCGCATTACCCTTTGCTGACATCTCTGCTCGTCGTGCAAGACACGCCTGCTGACGTACCAGTAAGGTTGCTGTTGGGACTCTGGGTTTGGGAAGCTTCCCGCCGCTGGTGCCAGTAGTTGCGACTCGGGTCGGGCGGGTCTCATCGCAGGTAGCTGGCCCCACCGCCGGTCCCCTAGCCCATCTTGCAGAGTGGAGAGGCGCTCGAACGAGAACGACAGATTTATTTACATCGTGAGAAGAGAGTAGCAAGAAGAAGTGAGAAGGAATGACAAGTGAAAAATGCAATGATGTCTTCGGCTTTTATATGGCCGAGTTGCCAACCATGGGTGCATTGTCCGCATCTTCATCCAATACGGTGTCCGGTGGCCTCGAGACTCTGCCCACGAAGGAAGGGCAAGACACCACAATGCAAGTGGAGAGGGCACAGTCCAAAACGATCTCCAAATGTGGTCACGAAAACAGCACCAAGGTTTTGCGCAGAACACCACTTTTTGGATGTGGGCGCTATGACAGACCAACAAGCCCGCATCGCCACCACTTTTGAACGCGTTTGAAGATCTTGGGGCTTGGGCTGGTTCCGGGAATTCTTCCGGCCAGGGACAGAGTCTCTGTGCCCGTGCCGAAGAAAAAATACGGATCGACAGGAATGTCTTCCATCAGGCCACTCCACGCAGCAGGTGCTGCGGAGAGAGGGGGAGCAAAAGTTGCTCGTTCAATCCCTCGTAGTCTCGCCCTCGCTAATTTTCCGTGACTTCGCTGCTATTGTGCAGCGGCAGTCGGATTAGTCTTGTTGTCACCCCAACAGCAAATACCTCAGCGTCCGGGACCTCGGGGCTTGCTTGAATGACCGTTCGCGCTGGTCCTCCTGGTGCAGAACCGGTCGGCTGAACCCCTTTTGTTCACGCCAGGCCGGGCGATAACCACGCCGGTTTCGACTGCCTTCCTCGCTTGGAACGCGACAATGAACTGTTTGGCGGGTTCGCAGCAGCCGAAGGAATTCGACGACGATGGCGATCGTAACATTGCCCGTGCTGTTATTAAGGCGAAAGCCATATATGCCTCATCGAACACGAAAATTGACCGTCGGCGTCGTCGGTGTCCCTCGTCGGTGGCGTCAACACGAGTCATGCAAAAAATCATCACGTGATGACGCAACAATGTGGTGCCACTATGACGTCACAAATCGCCCAAGTTTGGGATATGTCACCCCGAGGTCACATAGCCTATCGTCCCATGACGACTTCGTCATATGACGTCGACGCCAGGTCAAAGCTGGACCGATCACGGAGGCAGTTCAAGACAGGATGGCTATAAACTGAAAACGCAGCTTCTGAGCGCAGCTTCGTGCCCCAACGCGAAGCTGTGCTAAAAATTTGCATTAGGCAGTACCGTAATCGTCGGTTGAATTTTTTTCTTTGATGAGCCGGCTAAATTTATCGTCTACGTGTGATCAGAATGAATTCAATCCCAACATTTTTGAGAACAGAGCTGAAGGATTATCGCGTATACTCTCCGCAGTATTTTCACAATCTTTGTATAAGTGGCACAATCCTAACGATTGGCGGATGGCTAAGGTAACTCCAGTCTTCAAGTCCGGAGAGCTTTCTTCACCCGTCAACTACAGACCCGTATCCTTACAAGTAGCCCTACAATCTGCAAGCTAATAAAACACGTCATACGTTCGCAAGTTATCAGTTATTTGGAAGGAAAACGTAACTTCTAAGAATCAGCGCAGATTCCGTAAGGGATATTCATGCAATACTCAGTTATCTGGCTTCATTGATGTCTTGCATTCATCTATAGACGCTGGTCTACAGGTCGATCGAAGCAATATTCCTTCGTAACACCTTAACACCTATAGCGCACAGAAGGGACAGAAACACAGAGATACTGTGTGTTTCTGTCCCTTCTGTGCGCTATAAATGTTAAGATGGAATACCAACATGCCCAGGCTCACGTTCTTGCAAATATTCCTTCGATTGCTCGAAGGCATGGGGGGCAAAATTAAAAAAAAGATCAGTTTTCTTTTCTTTGCAATTTAGGAAGGCTGTCCCTTCGTGCCTTTTCTTAAACAGCATTTGTTGTGGCTCAAAACCAGTGTTTCCGAGAGCAGGTAGTGAGCGAAAACGCACCCTAGGGCAAGCCCCTCGTATGCGCTCTGTTTTTACGGTCTATTTTTCCAATAGAAAACTTCATGAACGAAAGCCAAAATGATTGTCAAAATCCATATGAATAGGCAGCGCTAAAACGACACAACACACGGCGAAAACAAGGACGGGCGCTGGTCCTTTCAGCACCTGTCCTTGTTCTCACCGTGTGTTGTGTCGTTTTAGCGCTGCGTATTCCTATGGATCCGTACCAACGAGCTCGCCTCAACACCTTAAGTTTGTCAAGAGTCAGCTGTGTATAGGAAATTGTCAGGTAACTTCTAAAGCAGTCCGAAGACACTGTGCGCCTTTATATTCACACTTCGTCTTCGCAGCGCATCGGTTCGAACACCTTTAGCTCCTAGCTTCATTACCCATTGTGTTTGTCGTGCTTGTCGATAAGTTTAGACGCTGAGGGTAAAGGCCTTCAGCAAGTGTAAATTTCTCGGCAATCCATACAGTTCTCTTGTAAATGTGAATAAATGTCAGTGAAGTACTGAGGTGCTGAACACTGAACCACCAAGCTCTTCATCGTTGAACCTTTCAGCCTTTTCAGCGTCCTTCGAGGTGAATCACGTGCAGGGTGCCAACGGGTATGCTCTAATATACATCACTATTACTTGTGATGCAATTAGACCGAATAGCGCGTGCAAAGCTGCCCGGTGCAAGTGTTGAGTTAATGGGAATTGCGTCGCAGAGTCTTTGTTGTCTTTGTTTAGGTTCAGAGTCTCAAGGATTGCGACATTGGATATTGTTCTTGCATTTAATGATGGCAGTATCACATGAGCCAAAATTCTGAAATCGTTAGGATTGAAGCCTGGCGAAACTACAGTCAATTTGCTGGAAAACGTTGACCACACTCGACGATACATTGCGGATAGAGCTGCATGACAGCTCACAAAAGAAGCAAGGCAAGCATTACGAGAGGCTCCAAAGTGAAAAATTGACTTTGGCAATGATTACCAAGCTTGTAGCTACTTAATAGAATAGTTTAGCGGTGTTTGTGACGAAGTGTGTTTACTTTTCAGCCGTTTTTTTAATTTAAACTCGGTTATCTCAAAACCATGTTTTTTTATTACTTAGGTACCATTATTTCCTGTGTATTCCAAGATAACCAGGTGGTTTTTTTTTTCCTTGTATTCTGCATAAATCCATTCCGCTACTGAAGCAGAACTGAAATTATGCACTTCACAGTTCTTGTGTTGCAAATTTTCATAGATGAAAATTAACTCAAAATTTAGGTCCTGGTGGTAAAAAATTCGCAAAAATTCTAATATTAGCCAGATTTTAACAAACCTGATTCAGTTAAAAGAGCGGAAAATTGGGAAGAAAATGATATATGGATTATCTGAATATCTCTTTTAGTCACTGAGAAAACGGTACCTCAAAATGACCAAAAAATGCATGGGATGTATAGGGCCTACCCGGTGCCCTTAACCGTGTTCGTCACCATTGTGTTCTAAGAAAGCTAGCAAGGTATAACATTCATGCTCTCATTCTAGCATGAATTAAATACTTCTTATTCTTGCAGGGTGCTGTTCACATCAGTAAACACTTTCATCTCGTCATGTCCCCAAGTGACGTCAGGTGTACCGCAAGGCAGCGTGCTTAGGCTGTTACTCTTTCTTGTTTTCATTAACAATTTGTCATACAGTGTGTCATTCAGAACCAGGCTTTTTGAAGATGACTGCGTAATTTACCGTAACGTTTCTTCTGTAACTGATGAAGTGGCTCTTCAAACTGACCTTAACTCTGTAAGCGCTTGGTGCGACACCCGGCTGATGCCGCTAAATCTCTCAAAGGCTAAATTTGTCTTTTACTAATCGAACTAATGTCAAACTTCCTGCTTAATAAGCGACACTAACATTGAGCTTGCTTCCAGTTATAAGTACCTAGGAATTATGTTACGCAGCGATCTTACATGGAAGAGCCACAATGAAACGATTTTAGCATTGCCTCGGCCTCATCAAACGTAATCAAAAACGTGCTTCGCCCCCCACATTAGGAAACTAGCACACAATACATGAATTCGACTAAAGGTTGAGTACGCGTCGGCCTTGCGGGACCCAGAACGAGAGTACCTTACGAAGGACACTGAAGCTTTGCAAAAACGTCCTACGATGTGTATTTTTCGGAATATATTCACGAACAAGTAGCGCCACGTATTTCAAAGAATGCGAACTCGAGAGCCTGTCAGTTCGTCGAAAATTAGCACGTTTCGCACTCTTGTATAAACTTTATCATCATCGCTCCTTCATGACGATTTTTTTTCATGCTCCATACGCTGTACTCCCTCGTCATGGTCATCCTTTCAAAGTAAAACGCGTTTTTTGCTGGACATCACGATATGCTCATTCTTTCGTACCACGTACTACAACCGAGTGGAATAACCTGCCATTTGATAGTGCAACGGAATTAATAACCATAATATCTGGGGTTTAACGTCCCGAAACCACGGTATGATTATGAGAGACGCCGTAGTGGAGGGCTACGGAAATTTATACCACCTGGGGTTCTTTATCGTGCACCTAAATCTAAGTACACGGGCCTCAAGCATTTTCGCCTCCATCGCGAATGCAGAAGCTGCGGCCGGGATTCGATCCCGCGGCCTTCGGGTCAGCAGTCGAGCGCCATAACCAGTAGACCACCGTGGCGGGGCAGTGCAACGGAACTCGACTGTGATCAATTTCAGAAAACTAGTTTGCTTTTATCTTATCTTTTGACTGCTAGAACCATCCGTGCGAGTTCCTAAGACCCTTATATGACTCTCGTTGTTTTATTTGACTTATTTTTCCGTTTTGATACGTACCTACAGCTATGAGTAACTGTTGCGTAGGACGAAATATCATTTTATAATCGTTGCACTGTATATATATCATCGGACGCGTTAATCGTTGCACTGTATATATAGCATCGGACGCGTTATCCGAAGGTCACAGGTTCGGATCCTGCCGGTGGCAAGTTATCTTTTCGTCCACTTTTCTTTCTTCACATTTACATTACAATTACTTCTAATGACGTCCCCTATACTTTCCTTGGCATCATTGTCTGTTAGTTCTCCTTAATGATGTGTTTAACAAAGCAAACGAGCCCTTAAGTTCACACTTCTTTCCTTTATATATATATATATATATATATATATATATATATATATATATATATATATATATATATATATATATATATATATATATATATGAGAGGCTAGATGTGGAAGACGTGCCGTAGTTCATACGCTTTCACGCCAGCTTCTGCCAGACATCACGGCCTTCTTACGCCACAGGATTTCCCCCCTCTCCCCCGAAAGAATGCGCGAGTTACAATTAGCACTAAAAACATTACAATTACTTCTAATGACGTCCCCTATACTTTCCTTGGCATCATTGTCTGTTAGTTCTCCTTAATGATGTGTTTAACAAAGCAAACGAGCCCTTAAGTTCACACTTCTTTCCTTTATATATACAGGGTGTCCCAGCTATCTTTAGCCAAGGGTTTAAAAATAGAATTATTTGAGGCAGGCGAGTGAAGTCAGTTGAATATTGCTTACAGCCATCTTGCGCACTACAGGCAATTTTTTTGTTTCGTAATTAATTAATTTGTTAATTATGATTAATTTACTAACTTGATAAATATTGACTTTACGCAAGAAATGAGAGTTGCAAAGTACGAGAGCGTCTTCAGAAATCCCCATTGCATTATTTGCGATAAAGAAAGTTTTACGCGTACCATTTTTTCCGTGCTGCAAAGAAAGCCCGCGAAATACAAAAAATACCACGTGACTAGCGCATTCGCGCGCCGCGACCGTTCTGCTCTCAGCCGTGGTTTGAGCGAACAAAATCAGTTGCGGCCACGATCCGCTGGCTCCATTTCAGCAGTAGGCCGATAAGTTGACGGTGGTTTCTTCGCCCGCGCTCGCTAGAACTTTCACAGTCACGCGCGCCAAATGGCTGGCAATGGGCCAAGAAACCGCCGTAAACTTATCGGCCTGCCACTGCAACGGAGCCGGCGAATCGCGGCCGCGGCTGATTTTGTTCGCTCAAACATTGAAGGACTCTGCCACGGCTGAAAGTAGCACGGTCGCGGCGCGCGAATGCGCTAGTCACGTGGTATTTTTTGTATTTCGCGGGCTTT
Source organism: Rhipicephalus appendiculatus (assembly GCA_030522465.1). NCBI lineage: Eukaryota > Metazoa > Arthropoda > Arachnida > Ixodida > Ixodidae > Rhipicephalus > Rhipicephalus appendiculatus. The sequence goes on along the minus strand of JALIZH010006517.1, from coordinate 61,461 downwards.
CTTTGCAGCACGGAAAAAATGGTACGCGTAAAACTTTCTTTATCGCAAATAATGCAATGGGGATTTCTGAAGACGCTCTCGTACTTTGCAACTCTCATTTCTTGCGTAAAGTCAATATTTATCAAGTTAGTAAATTAATCATAATTAACAAATTAGTTAATTACGAAACAAAAAATTGCCTGTAGTGCGCAAGATGGCTGTAAGCAATATTCAACTGACTTCACTCGCCTGCCTCAAATAATTCTATTTTTAAACCCTTGGCTAAAGATAGCTGGGACACCCTGTATATATATATATATATATATATATATATATATATATATATATATATATATATATATATATATATATATATATATGAGAGGCTAGATGTGGAAGACGTGCCGTAGTTCATACGCTTTCACGCCAGCTTCTGCCAGACATCACGGCCTTCTTACGCCACAGGATTTCCCCCCTCTCCCCGAAAGAATGCGCGAGTTACAATTAGCACTAAAAAAAAGAAACTAGAAGTTTAGAAGTGATAAATGTCAACGTGAGCAGTTAGTACTCTGCCTCGAAGAACTTCCTTAAACTCACAAAAAAAAAAAAAAGTTTTCACAGTAGAGGGTCCACCGGAACACCTTGAAGCATTGGTAGGTCGAATTTGTAGGCGTCGGATTGATTGTCGTGACTGGTCCACACACTGTGCTTTCAACTTCCGTGCTCGTTGACGTGAGATGATGGGACGACGCCTGAGTCCTTGCGGGGGGACAGCGGGTGATTTGTTGTCTTTCTCGGTATTTTGTGAGGTGTTAGTGGTGCTATCGTAGGCACACTCGTGATCTCTTGTGCAGAAGTATGGTGAATCCCGCGTAAAGATGGCATCAACTAGCGCATAATCACTAGTACTCGACATGCGTTCATGGAAAGCATCTTCATTTGAGGTGAGGAAGGGCAAAGTCTGCGCTCTCCAGCTACTGCGTAACCCACACTTCCGCTCATGCATACAAACCACACAGCGCTTCAGGAACGCGAAAGGCAGAGCTTGTAGCTTGAGCTGTGAACTCGCCAAGGAGTCCCGCTGCTGCCCGCTGGCGTGTTTCTCACTGCAACAAAGCCCTCACTCTAAGTGTATTAAAACGAAATGAAGTGGAAATCGGGGAGCCAGCCTCCACTGCATTTTAGACTACCGAAGCTCGTCCTATCGGCGCTCGTTAGTGTCATGATGAAGTACTTTACTTCACCTCTCCAAGACGGTGACACCGCCCCACGTGAACCAAGCTCACCGTGAAAGGGAGAAGGTGTGAAAGATATGAGGCACGTTTGTAACGGCTTATGCATGAGCGTCGGTAGCGCAGTGGGTAAAGCGCCCGACTTCTATTGTCGCGGACCGAGAGGTCGTGCGCTCGACTCCCAGGTCATCCAAATGAACGAAGCTTTTCGTTATGGTTTCGTGTGTATTCTACCGACGTCACATCCGTGACGGAAATGATGTCAGCAACGCCTTGGTGGACCCCGGCTTAAAACACTTCTGTATCTAAAAAAACTGAATAAATGCGATCACAAAGACAGTTTAGCTTGCACTGAACAACGAAGCAGGCGGTAGTTTCCGGCACAAGCGGGGGAACTTCCAGTGGCATCGCTACTAGCGCTTCGGGTTGCGGCGATGTGCTGTCCAGAAAGTTTAATAGAGGTCATTCTTTAAGGATACGCACGTCCAATATCTGTCACTGACTCTTCGTTAAGTACAGCCTTTGTTGCAATGAATGCAATTGAGATGTATTCAAGGAAACGGAAAACGAGGGCACACCGTGCTTTCGTCTGCACCGACCACAGTTCTGAACAAACCCAATGGCAAACTCTGTGACAAAAGCAGTTCCGGAATCTCCGCCTAAATTTTCGTTCCCTGAAGTTATCAAGTTATGTTGTTAAAAATGTTGTTGCTTTGTTAATGCGTTCTCACGTCTCCCTCGTTGCGTGCTGACCACCACTCGGCAGTGGGAACACATTGCACGACGACGAAAAAAAAAAGCAGGAGCTATCAGCTGAAATGCGACTATTATGTTTTCAGCGCCCATCAAATGATGGTCGACGTTGCTGGCCGGGATGTCGACGGAAGGCACTCTACATTTTTAATATCCCATATTCGTTGCTGCACTACGTCGTAAGGCCAAAATCATGTGAAGACTTACAAATCACTTACCTGTGCTGATACTCGTTAGTACAGCATCTACTTCCGGATCGATAGGAGCGTCTGCCAAATAGTTGTTCATTTGTGGATCTCTAACTGCAGGGCACCATATTTTGGCGCACGATTTTTCGCACGCTGCAAGAAAACAGAACCATGTCTCACTTCGCCTAACCATTGTTAGCATTGTTCACTTATTACAAGAACAATGGCTCTCGCTTCCACAAGCTTCGCTGCCCAATTTGTTACAGAGGCTATTATCCGCCTTTATGTGCAAATCAACAACATTTAGAAACCTATCGGGGCATATCGTACGTAATCCCTACCAGTGGCGTAAATCATGGGGTGGTCAGGGGGGTACTGACCCCCCCCTGTGCTCAGACTGAGGGGGGACCCCCCCATGCAAGTGACCCCCCCTTAAAGTTCATCGTTAAACATCATATATTTGAATGGCTTGACAGCTAAGTATAGCGTGTTCAAAATTTTTAATGCCTGCTTTTCTTCTAGCGGGTACCGATGTTCAATGCCCCTCAGCTCTGTGAGATTGTTAAAATCGCAACTGCCACTCGATCTGTTTTGGAGAAGAGAACAATGAAATTACGTGAATTCTAAACCAATGTTGGTTTTTAAATTCAATTTCAAGGAATGATTTTAATTTTATATGAGTGCAAATAAAACAAACATTTATATAAACGAAATGGCCGCCATGGCAAGATACTTGTCCCCCCCCTTGTGATTTTTCTGGATTTACGCCACTGATGCCTACCACTTTCCGAAAACCCGTATATTCCGCCGTTTCCTTTCTACTTAACCCTTTAATGCATGAATTATGAAACCGCCAAAGAAAATGAAATTTGTTTTCATTTTCCATCTTTAAATAGCAACCTTTAATTGATTCTGTAGTTAAATTATCCAAAAAGCAACTTTAATGCTTAGATTTAGGTAAACAAATGAGTTCTGCGGAATCCCGCAAGGTGGCAGAAGGGTTAAGAAGCCTTGTGGCTTCGTGCTACAAACGGGTGGTTGTCTATTTTCCCGTTCTTAACCTCTAGGTATGTCGCGAATTCGCGACATGCCACGGAAGCGAGGATCTTGCAACGAAACACGTACTTCAGAACTGCGTAACATGTCGTGTGCCACCTCTTCGGTGCGTACACACCAAGTGAAAAAAATTATAGAAGATTGAACTTGCGTCACTCAGGCGAGAAATAACGATGAAGTGAGAGCTGTTGCAGGAGCTTCGCGCTCTCCGCCATCAGCTACATAACACTTGTTTCTAGCATAGGAATACCTTACACGACATGGCGCTAAATTTTTCATGCTGAAAGCTACGTTCCCCTTGAGTACTTCACAGCCGGCATTAAAGGCGGCACGGATTTTGTGACTTGCTTGCTCGGAGTTTTTCGGTATGTCGCGATTTCGCGACACTCGGCAGTGAAGGGGTAATCGTGAATGTGGACTTTGTTCTTCCTGTAGGGGCACATTTATGTCGAATAGCCTGGTGGATTGCCTTCATTTTCCTCTAAATAAAAGCGAAGGTGTTCTGCTCAGAAAAGGACTTTTTGATTCTGTAAATATCGATGCGTTAAACCGCTTCGCGGGTAGCTGCTGCACAGCAGCCTTAATTGAGCACGGGAATGGTTATAGCACAGAGAATCGGTTTCGTAGAAACCTTTTAGGCTGTTCCCAAATTCTAAAATCATTTGAGCAGTCTTTGTACCCGGCCTTTCGCTTTTAGGGGCGAATCTCCTTATGGCATCACCTGGGCGGTTCTCGGTTGTCGATGCATCCTGAGTAGCCAGTAGCATCTCCCTTAGCATACAATAGATGGCGCTGTCCCATAGAGATGCATGCAGACTGCAGTTGGGTGACGATATACTAGATGGCGTCAGTGGTTTTTCGTATACGTTGATGATTAAAGATGATAGATGGCGCTGTTATAATAAGACAATGCGCTGTGACAGTACGTGATATGTATCGCCCTCTCCTCTCCTACGCTTCCCCCTCTTTCTCCGCTCCTACGGTCCACGGATTCACGGTTTACCGATGAACCTCCGCAGCTTCGCCCACTCATCATCATTCACTCCGTGGATATGCTGTGATTTTTTTACTCTTTGGTTTTGGAGGATATTGCAAGCTTATGCGTTCTTTAGAAGTTGTACGCTATTCCTGACAATAGTACGTTAGTCGTGGAAACATACTTTCACAACTGAAAATAGGAATTGTATGGCACAAGTTCCCAGGGAGCTTATTAAATAATCCGAGTGCTCACTCACGCATCTTGCCATAACCTAGAGCGGTCTTCGAAAGCACTAGTAGAACTAAGTGGACGGACGTCATTTTTGTGTTTCCAGGACTCAGAGGCAGGTCCCTGAAAAATGAAACGAGAAATAAACAGAGCATTCGAACCAGCACAAGGCAGCTAGGGGAGTTAGTATGCTGATAAAATAATTGATTTAGTTTCGGCAGAGTAGTTTCATCACATAGAGCTGTGACAGCCTTCGACCTTTCAAAAAAATAAAAAAATTATCGCACCATCTCCCGCTGAAAGGGAACCATGTGTAGATGCGAAGCAGCGGGAGCGCTAACGCTTACACTGTCGGCGGCGTTGACGCTGGCGCTCATCGCAGCGTTGCGCAGGAGAGAAACCTGGGGAGGCGCAAAGCACGCAGGGATGCATCCGGTGTTTCCTACTGGAACATGCGAATCGCTGCTAATGGGCAATGAGAGACAGAAGACTCCGACTGGACACAGAGACGCGCCCCAGTCCGCTTTTAGTTAATGCGCACGCTGCGAATTTTTATTGTTCAACAACGCACAGGAAGAAATCTCCCACCGGCACTACCTTGCAGGTCAAGATCCAGTGCCATATATACGGGGTGGCCAGTGGACGGTTGTGCAGCGCGAGCAGAACCAAGAAACACGCTAGCAGACGCTGCCTGCGTCGGCGTCGCGAGGCGAGAGAGGGGGGATCGTAGGAGAGGAGAGAGAGGGGGGACGCGCATGCGCAGTGGGGGGTGTGGACGCCGCTGGAAGGGATGCTTGGAGGAGGTTTTTTTTAATATTTGATAGGGTTTGCGCATGCGCAGTAAGGGTGGTCAGGACGCACACCACCACCACCACCACCGGATTGAACTTCGCCTTAAGCTGCTTCGCATCTAAAAAACATCACTTTAAGGCTATAAATTATAACGAAATTGCGCTGCAGCCGGGCTTTTGCACAAGATAGTTCGGGAAACTTATGGCGCAATTATGTGCGTCATATGGGTAACGTGAATGAGCACAGTGTCTATGGGCACCCGTTCGTTCACTGCGTATTGCGCTTCGTCTGTGTCGTTCTTTGCTTGCCGTCGTTGTGAACTTCGTTGCACTGCCTATTTCGTCCATGATGAATATCACATATTCAACATTTTTAAATATCACATATTCAACATTTCTGAATACATTGCCGGAAACACCAAGAAAATACGTGTCCTTTAGGAAAGAAAACAATTATTCAACGCCGCTTCAGCGGCATCAAACTTTTCCGCTTGACGCTTTGACGGCGGAATATCAGGGAACTAAACAAAGGCTTCACTGATCCAGTTATCCAAGCTCTTAAAAATGTTTATTTGATTGTGCACAACTGGCACGGCTCAGAATACCGCCCATTGCCTCCTCTAAATTTTTAGCATCGACAGACAAATCATATTAAGGAACAAAGCTCGGGTTCAAATCTTTAGAGAATTCACGCGGTTGAAATAACTCACCTGTTTATGCAGCCAAATTCAGCGCGACCGCCGGTTGTTGTAAACAGATGAAATTACTTTCAGGTGACTCCTTGAAGTCAGGGTGATATACGGCTCATTTGCCATATTCGCAATGAACTTATATAACTAAACGAGGGCAAGCCACCTTTGTAATAGTCGTTTGTCTTATTCACTCTTGTGACAGCACTTCCAACTCCTCGAAATTTTGCTAACCTTTAGGAGCTGAAGCACAGCTAAAGAAATATAAAAAAACGCGAAGCTCAATTACCCCGACTTCTTTATTCCTCCGCAGCTGGCGATGCTGCACTAGTCGGCATTGATAACAACTTAATTGTGACAGTTGACCCAGACATGCTGCTGCTCGAGCTCGGGTAGCCATAGTTAAACCCAGTGATGTTCCGTCCTGGACAGAAGAATTCCCTTTCCGAGGCCCGAAAATTCCCTATTTCCGGCATTTTTCCCCGCATACATCGCCAAAAATCCCCGCATATTTCCCTGCACAAAAAAGTTTATATATATATATATATATATATATATATATATATATATATATATATATATATATATAAATATATATATATATATATATATATATATATATATATATATATATATATATATATATATATATATATATATATATATATATATATATATATATATATATATATATAGTGTTCGACGTGTTTCAGGCTCTTCCCATCGCTTTCTCTTCTTTCCTGCCCAACTCAAAGCATCGCCTCTGAGATCGGCTTTTAATACTACGAAGGAGCTACCTTGGAGCTTCCTTTAAGCGGTATGCGATGCGGAAGGAATGCTGTCCATGCTCATGCACACGGCCACTGCATAAGAAGAAAAGTTTATTATTGTTTTTATTTTATTTACTGAGTGACGTGGCGTACAATAATGTGCCTAGCAGACGCTCTGTATCTATATGCACCACATTTTGTACAAATAGCACGTCACCTTTTCAATAATGGTGACTAAATATTGTGAAATAAAACAAGCTTTTGTGGTGGTATTCAACATTTTATTGACTTGATTAGGAACGGTTCTGCAAACTACCGTAAAGAAAAACATAATAAATGTGAAGTGACTAGAATAAATATTGACTGGGAAACCTTTCAATTGACCGCAGAACTTTTGTGTGCCTCGAACTGAAAAAAAAGCAAGGTATTTAAAATATATAAAGCTAGGATCACAGCACAATGACTAGAACATGTCAGCCCTCTTGGGCAAACCGAAAAACCGACATAACTGGCAGTAATGTGAAGAAACAAAAGTTTTTTAGAACGGACCGCTACTGGTAGGTAGCAGCACCATGTCGTTTTAGCGAAGCGTAGGAATTATCCGCTTTTTCATTCATACCATCGCATGGTCAGCGCAGCGTAGTGAACTCTGTGGTGTTTAGCATTACGTATCTATGCATTTTCTAAATAAACACACAAACTGCCGAATACGTACGTATTGATATTGCGCCTCAAATATGCGTAATATTTGCTTTTTGATTGACAATGTTCATAAGTATGAACAGATTCACCAGATCAAGATGGGCGGGCTTTGAGCACGGGCTTAAACTTTCGCCGGGCAGCTGAATCGCTGGCCACACAAACCAGCAGTCAGTCAAATCAATGTCATCAATGTTTCTGCGTTGAATTATCCCAAGAAAGACTATGGTCTTTAAAAACGAACCTTAGAGGCTGTGGTTTGGCGCGCTATATGCGCCAGAAACGATTGCGACATGCGAAAGCCTCATGTTCACAGTCTTCTGATCGTTATAAAAAAAAATTTCGCCGCCCCTCAAAATTCCCTGCAATATCGCGAAGATTCCCTTTTTCCCTTTCGTCCAAAATGACTGTCGAAAATTCCCTGAAAAAGGGAAAATTCCCTGCACGGAACATCACTGGTTAAACCCCCCCACTTTAGTAGTCAGATAAACACGGAAGTGGAACTTAAGTAGCGCGTACCTCTGAAACCTCCCTTGAAGTATATGGTTGAGTTTTGCGTGGTCTAATGTTGAAGGTAAGAAAGAGGAAAAAATGATCAGTGGGTTCTAGCTCGGCTAGTTGATTTAGGTATAAAAATGTCACATGATTGTTGTGGTTCAAAAATAGAAAACTCAAGGTGGTAAAGATAAAACTTTCTACTGAGCGAAGTTGCGGCCAGAAAAAGAAGTAACACTAATCATGACAACGACAGCAGTGAGCGCAGTGTCGACAATTTAATCGGGAATTAAACACTTCGTGTTTCATACATGCGTAATCGAACATTGCAACGTAATTGCTGGTGCTCGCGTTAGCTCCGGAATAAATTGAACTAACGTGGAGGGTTCCAGCCAACTACTTGGACGAGGACAGAAAGACGTACGACACACCGCTGGTTTGAAGGAACACAGAAGGGCTCAGAGAACTGGAAATGTAACTGAGAAAACTGAACTACTCGTGTCGGGCGCTCAGTCGCATCAGAACGGTCGAAAGCAATCGTGAAGGCTCCCAACAATTCATATCCGGCCTGCGCCGAGTGGGGATTACACGAGTAACAGGTTTCTGAGTGAGGCCCGGTAACATGACAGTACTGAAGCGCGCATGGCATTGACTTCTTTTGAAAAAAAAAGAAGGCATCTTCTCGATGCTGCAAACAGAACATGCAATTGATACAGGCTAATTAAGAATAAATGGTAATTAACAAAACAAGTCTCCAAATAAAGTAGCATAGTTCGTTAGCGCGCATGATAATGTTTAAGGCGTACAACGTTGACGATTTCGAATCGTGCGCGATTGCTCTGCGATGGGGCATGCCATCACACACTTCCTCATAATCCCGTTCCCCGCAACACCGCAGTGTCCTGCAAGACCCGAAGTACCGTCACAGAAGCTTCTCACGAAGTGCATGTCGGCGTATCGGCGTCCAGATCTAAACATGGTCGCCGCGTTGGTGTTCCATGCGGTGGCGTCGAAGATTTTAGTAGTGGTTGTAGATCACCTGCTCGTTTTCAATACGCAGGCGGGCGAGCTGTCGAACTTGGGCGCGTTGTAAGCGGTGGCGTCGAGGTTGTCTTCGTCGGTAACAGTTCCTGGCTTTATCAGAATGGGCTGTCGCGCATGTGCGCAGACACCGTTAGCCACTCCTTTCCGTGACTTTCCCTTTCCCTCTCTGCTCACGAAACTGCATAAGTGATCTGAATAAATGGCCGGTTGGTCATCCCTTGCCCAGCAACGTGTTGCCCCTGTCCGTTACTTCAAATACGATACAGTATCATGCTGTCCAGCGTTGTTACGTTCTTCATGAAGCTTCCAGGAAGTTTTATGAATAGCGAGACACTCACCCATAGATGCGTCAGCGAACCATCTATGTATCTTCAAGAAAGAGCTTGATTTCCTTTGGTACATAGGGGCCTTGGTGGGGGGAGTGTACTATCGACACGTGGTCACGACTGTTATTGCGCATACGCATTGTTCCAGGAGGCAAGTTCGTGTGGTTTCAATAAATCAGTTGTTAATCTGTGTTCGTCCTGCCACCTTCCACACTGGCGTTTCGTCCCCAACGCTGTTTAAGTTCTCAAAATAATGTGCTACTACTCGCCCAACACACGCTCCTAGCATAAGCTACAACCGTTTTAACACCGTATCTTTTCTGTTCAAGCACGGCGCCGATTCCTGCACTGCTTACGTCGGTGCGAATTCCTGTTTGAGTTGTTCGTCCAAATGCGAAAAAAAAAAAAGAACAGCGGCTGTTTCTGGTTTCTCGTTGTGATCGGCCGTGTTAAATAATGGCATGTAACACTATCTCAAGCCGCTTAAGGTAATCGTTGAAATTCGCAGCAAAATGAAAGACGTCATCCAAGTATACTAGACAGGAGTGGCACTTTACGCTTGCCAACACTTATCATTATTCGTTAGAACGTCGCAGCTGCTGAGCAGAGCCCGGACGGTATGGCCTTAAACTGGAACAGGCTGTCTGACGTGATAAATACAGTTCTGTAGCAATTCCTCTTGTCTACTTCTATTTGTCATTAGCACGTCTTCGAATCCCCCCGACGGGAAATACCTTATACTGCAGAGCCGGTCAGGCTATCCGTGGGTCTGTCCCGTGTATCCGTGGGACGGGGTACACATCCTTCGTAATTTCGCTCATACGAAGATAATCGACGCGGAACCTCAGGGATCCATCGACCTCTATTAATACTACGAGTGATGACTGCGGACCCTTACACGGCTGTACGAGGTCGTAGCGAAGTATATCTTCGACTTATCGCTTTATGGCCTCGCGTTCGTGTGCACAAACGCTCTGCGGGCTCTGGCGAAGTGGGGCATATGCCCCATTATTATTGCGATGCTTACATAGCAACAGATTTTTGCCGAATTTTCGAAGATGAAGAGAAGCAGTCCTTGTGCTCTCGGAGTGGGCCCTCGAGCTGTCACTGCCTATGCTTGGGAAGAATCAAATTGACGTCGAAAGCTGGGTGAAGAACTTGGATCGTAGGATCACATTCAGTAGAATCCGGTAAAGCGAAAGCTCTGCTGGCTTCCAAATTTCATCAACGTAGGCGACCGTCGTGCCTGTATTCATGGCTGAAATATTTGAGTATCACCTTCGCTTTCCCTGCATGCAGCTCAGCTACGCCTCGCGCGACGCACTTTGCGGTTGTGCAATATGTGCTGGTCACCCTCGATGAGGCCTTGTGTACCTGCGTACATTTCAGTGCCGATAGAAATGAGGACGCTGGAGCCAAGCGTCATAGTGATTTGGTGTTCAAGCGCATTCAAGCCATCGTTTCCAATAGTCTTCTGCGGTCGTAATGCTAGTTTAGAGGACAGCGTTGTCGACTCGAATCTCAGGTCAATGACAGCACCGTGATGGCTTAAGAAATCCGCACCAAGAATGATCTCTTGCATTTCATTCAAGATGACGAACGTCGCAGTGTAGGAACAGTCATGAACAGCGACTCGCATGTTGCACATTCCGGTCGGCATTATGTAGCCTCTTCCGGCTTTTCGGATTTAGCGGAGTAGTCAGCTCCGGTGTCCACTAAAGCGGTGACCGCGTGGCCGTCGAGAAGGACGGCAAGGTTAGTGGTTCGTCGTCGTGCGTTTTGATTAGATTTCGGTGTCGATCACGGCTGCCTCGGCTAGTTCCGCTGCTGTCACACTGCGGTGATATATTGTCTTCAGGCGTCCATCTGGCAGGCGGCGCCCTGAAACGCCATCTAGATCGTTAGCTTATCATTATCGTCAGCGACGGAGGATATCCGGCAAAGCGACGAACAGCAACTTTACCTCCATCGGTTCCTGCTTTTTGTTTTCCTGATATAGGCTGACAGATCGGTCCCTGGTCGGGTTAGTGTACGGTCGACGCTGAGGCAGCAGGTGGCGTCCTGGTGAAGGTGAACGTGATTGGCGTCAAAGTCTCTATTCAGTGGCGGCAGGTAGTAGGCGATGTCCCGTGGTCGTTCAACACGCTGTGGACGCCGTCATTTGACGTCGAAACAGTGTAGTCCCATCTCCCGGTACTGGAAGCTGCGGTTAGCTTGCCCGGATCCCCTGCAGTGGTAGCAGAGTGGGCACTGGTCACAGGCGCGCCAAGCGTCGGTGTTCCTCGGAGCAGCCAACAGCTGGACAGTATGGCGCCGGTGGCGGTGCCGGTGTCTGGCGACGGAAATGTGGCAGTGACGTGGGCGCGCAGTTGCGGCAACGTGGGCGGTGACGTGCGTCGTCTTAACGTGGGCGCGGAGGAGAGGTGTTTCGGCGGACTGCAGCAGCATAGCTAGAAGCTTACAGCTGTGGCTGTGCTAGCTCATGAACACCTATAGTGACCGCATGATTCCCTCGCGTACATCAGCAATCGGCATCTTCTGATACTCCAAAAAGTCAGCTTCGTACTAGGGGTGCCAAGCCTGAAGGAAGTGTGGAGCTGGGCAGCCTTCTTTGTTTCTCTTCGGTATTCTTTTTTCCTCCTCTCTTTCTCTTTTCTCCTTTTCCGTTCTTTTCTGTCTTTTCTTTCTCTCTCTTTATTTCTGTGTATTTCTTCCTCTCTTTTTATCAATTCTTTTCTCTTTCTTGCTCTTTCTATTTTCTTCCTATTTTTCCCTTTCTCTTTCTATTTTTCTTTTTTTTTATACGTGGTTTCGCCTACGTTACGCCGAGAGCACTAGTTGTTTTTTGCTGGTGGCGATAAATGATAATCATCAAGGCCCTCGAAGAACAAGACGAACAAAACTTCTTGGCGCGAGCGAGCGCTCATTATGCTACATAATGAGCGTTACGCCAAGCGACGACGATAGCATGCTCCAGCATACTACAGCACACGACAGCCCGGCCCCCTAAAGTGCTCCTCGCTTAAAAAGGCTTGGATGACGCTTGAGCTTTGCCTTCAAGAGCACAACGCGATAGCGTAATCGGACCCCGTTCGAATCAGCGTCGGTTCGCATCGCCTTCTCAATCGCTAGCCTACCTTCGCTTCTCGGCGGATGCCTAAACCGTGCTGCAAGGAAAGGAACATCTGTGCGCCTGTAAATTGGCCATATCAAACTATCTTAGAATGCTCACGACAACTACAGTTTGATGTGCCCACCGCGACATTATTCTTCGTTTTCCGAGTTGGCGAGGTACCCACTAGGAGTCCGTAAGGCAACATGCGCACCTGCACACATAGTTGATGCTGTTGCTGACATAGCTCGGCAAACTCACTCATGATTCGACACACTCAGACTCAGATCGAGCCGTGCGTCTGAGTCTGAGTGAGTTTCAGTCCGGGTGAGTCCAATTGAGAAAACATTTAGTGAGTCTGGGTCCGAGTGAGTCCGGTTGAGGAAAATTTTGGTGAGTCTGAGTCCGAGTGAGTTCTAAGAGTAAAATATATTTCATGAGTGAGTCTGAGTGAGCTCCACATTTTGTTTTGTTTTTTTCTTTTTTTGTCGACCTATCGTCCCATCTACTCAACTTCAGCATTACCATCCTTATGTCAACTCAGGTTTGTACTCACGTCTACTCACACATACTTCAGCGCACTAGCATTCATAGTCCACCTCAATATTTACTATCCGAGGCGTCAGTTTTGACCTCCCCCACTTCCGCCGCAAACGTTTTGACCGGAAGTTCTTGATAAAGAAAATGACGCATTTCCACGAAGTGAATCGTGACGAGTGGGCGAAGCTCTGGGTATCGTATGGGTAGGTAACCGTACGTTACCCGAGCGTTGCCCTATATAATGTAAAATGAGTGACATAAAGTGACATAAAGAGTCGACGTCAAAGCTAGGTCTTAAGGTCCATAATGTCTACGTTGAGGCCGCCAACTAGTATAAAGTGTTTGTGCTTGTATGTGTTTTTTATTGTATCGTCACAATTATGATTGATGTTCGTCTATTGTAAACCTTTTTTTTTATTCACATACACACATTGTTATGACCGGCAATGCAAAGACACGGCCTGCAAGGGACGCTCATCGGAGTACCTTCCAAACGCGGTCCGCGTTCTGCAGGAACGCAAGAGGTGTCCTGGTGCGCTACAGGGAACGCGCATCGGCGTTGCGGCTACACGCAGTCTGCGTCCTGCGACAAAAAGCGCGTGCTCGGACCGCTATAAATGGAGCGCGCTCTCTGTCTGGCCTGAGGTCCTCTCGTCTCTTGTGAGCTATGTAATGTGAAGGTGCGTCTGCACACTTGTCTCCCTGTAAATATGTAAAATAAAACGCGTGTTCTTTGTAAGCAAGAGGCCTCGCGAGAGTTCGTCACCGGAGCCTGGGAGTCAACCTCAGACCCTCCTGGTCACATCAACTAGCTTCGGGGAATTCGTAGCACAGGCCATTACCCGTTCCAAGGCACGTGAACTCGCCGCTGTGCGGACTAGCGAAGGCGAACAAGCAGTAGCAGCTCACCACAGTGAGCAAGCATCACTTAGCGCGCGTGAGGAAGGAAGCAGAGCAGTAGCACCTGTGACAGTGAATGATAGTAGCGCTGCAGAGGCTCCTATTCAATCGCCATTGGAAGTGGCCAAACGCTCCACAATGCAACAGGCGTTTCCTCATGTTGTGCTACCCCATTCTGAAAGTTTACTTGACCTCTTAAATGTCGACCAGGAAACTCTGATGCAGGAACAAGAAAGGGACGCATCGATGCAAAATCTAAAGAAACTAGTCCAGGAACGAGTATCTCACAGGAGACCAGGTTTCGAGCGTCGTTCTGGTCTTTTGTATCGCCAATAGGCACCCGACACTGACCAGAGGGCGCGATGAAGCTCTTGTGGGACGCCTGAACATTGACGGCACCGACCGCCAGGGATATCAAGAAAATGAAACGCTCGCTGCTCGCTGAACACATCGACGCCCTCAAGTGTCTCCCTTTTGGGCACGTTTTCAACGAACGCTTCCTGAGTGCGTCCGTAATCATCCGTGACCGCCCTCCCCCCCATAAAAAAAAAGAGCACACGTGCCCTGGCGGGTTCGTTTTTGCTGCGTCTACTCGCTGCGTCTACTCGCTAGGCTGTGTGTTCTGGCGCTACCATCGGATCTCGTAAACTGCATTGCCGGGTGCCTATACAAAGGCAAGAAAGGGGTTCATTACGACCAGTTGGTTGTCCCTGCGAAGTAGAGGGAACAGATTATTCGCCTGTCACATGGCGAAGGATGGGCTTGCCACTTGGGACTGAAGAAAACTGAGGCAAGGTTGTTAAGGGAGTTCTATTGGCCTCGTTGCTTTAAATATGTTGAGAATTATGTGAACACATGCGATGCATGTCAAAGAGTAGGAAAGCCTCATGAAATCCGGAAAGCACCCATGAAGTTGGTGCCCCTGATCACAGAGCCTTTCAGGCGTCTCGTTGTAGATGTAGTAGGGCCGCTCCCCGTGACCAAATCAGGCCATAAGTACCTTTTGACTATGATTTGTCCAACCACAAAGTTTCCCGAAGCTATTCCACTGAGAGAAGTCCATTCGGTAAACGTGGTGGATGCGCTGCTATCTGTTTTCTCCAGAGTAGGTTTCCCTGCAGAGCTTCAGAGCGATCAGGGTAGCGTTTTTACCAGCGCTTTGACGACGATTGATTGATTGATTGAAAACATTTATTTCAAAACAAAGAGAAGTGCAGCCCTTAAGAGGCTCAATGGGTGGAGTCCCTATTCCGGGACCCCATTGGTAACAGCCGCTAGCTTAGCCCTCCGGACCAAGGCCCTTTGGGCCTGAAGGTCTGAGCAACTCAGTAGGGCCGCCTCCCACTCCTCTCGGGTTGGGTTAGGGTTAGGGGAAAGAGCTGAGTTGTGCTGGCAAGCCCAAACGATGTGGTAGGTGTCAGCCACCTCCCCACAGTATTGGCACTTGCCAGTGAAGGAAGAATCGAAATATTTCAAGATTGCCGGGCACAATAAAGTATTAGTGAAAAGTCGCAGCAAGATGCGTTCATTAGCCTTTCCCAGCCCCTTTGCAGGAGGTGGGTATTGACGATGCTTATCCCTGTAATAGGTTGTAATTTCTTTGAATGTAAGGAGATATCCGCCTTCGGGTTTCAGGTACTCAGGATCTAAGCGGGACGCCCGGTGAACGAGTGCTCGGGCCGCCGTGTTCGCGGCTTCATTCCCCATTAGGCCCTGGTGGCCTGGAGTCCAGACTAGGCAACGGGGAGTAGGGTCGATTCCCCTGTTGCTATAGTTCTGCAATATTCTTTCCGCTAGCGGCGTGACCCAACCAGCTTCATAATTTCGACATGCCCCACGCGAATCTGTTATGATGCAGTGAGATCGGGGATCAGAGGCAGCTAGGGCAATTGCTACTTCCTCCGCTTGTGTTGTGCCAGGGGCTTTATAAGTGAGCCCATCTACTTGCTTTTCCTCGTGAATGACCGCTGCCGTATACCACCCCCCTGCGGTCAGGACCAGCCACATCCACGTAGAAAACTCCGTGTTTATTGCCATAGTGACGTTCCAAGGCGTCTGCCCTCGCCTGGCGACGACCACTATGGTCTTCTCTATCCATCTTTGTGGGGAGGGGTCGAACTCTGACGGCGCGTCTCCAGAGTTCGGGCACTCGGACCCGCTCTTGAGTGTGAAAGTCGTGTTTCAAGTGGAGCCGGTCCAGCAATTGCCGTCCCGACTTTGTCTGTGTTAGGCGTGTGTATTGGTTCGTGAGGTGTGCTTCCTTGAGCTCCTGAAAGGTGTTCACCACTCCCAGCGCGAGAAGTCTCGCGTTAGAAGTTGCGACAGGGAGGTCAAGGGCCCTCTTAATCACTTTGCGGATGATTACCTCGACTTTGTCTGCATCATGCTTCCGCAGGTAGAGATAGGGGACCGAGTATAATATTCGGCTGATTACGAAGGCATGAGCTAGCCGCACAGCGTCCTTGCTTCGTAATCCCCCCTCTCTTGTTGGAGACGCGTCGGACCATTCGGCCCACTTGATCCCCAACCTTGCGGAGCTTTTCCAGTGTTGTGTCGACTCTCCTTCGATTGTGTATGAAGAGTCCGAGAATTCGGATCTCCTTAGCCTCGCGTATGGGACCACTAGCCAAAGAGAGATGCAGTTTTGTGGTGTCCTTAGGTGATGGTCTAAGATGCACGAATTCTGATTTGTTTGGTGCACACTGGAGTCCGCAGCGCTCTGCGTAGCGATCCACTACGTGAGCGGCTGCTTGCAGACTTTCCTCCATATGCCCGATGTTTCCTTCCGTGGCCCAGATGGTGATATCGTCGGCGTACAGCGCGTGCTGCACGCCTGCAATACCCTTTAGCTGGGCCGGGAGGTGTACCATCGCAAGGTTAAAGAGTAGAGGGGAAAGCACAGCGCCTTGTGGCGTCCCCCCTAGTACCCAATTCGTAAGGTCCATATTCATTGTCTTGGATTCTGACGAGTGCGACTCGATCCATCAAGAAATCCTTGATATAATTGAAAGTGTTTGTGCCACAATGGGTCTCACTGAGATGTGTTAATATAGTGCTGTGTTTTATGTTGTCGAAGGCTCCCTTTAGGTCTAAGGCCAGGACAACCTTGTCATTGTGAGGGTGCTCCGTTGGTTGTAGTATGTCATGACTGAGTTGTAATAATATGTCTTGTGCCGACTTGTGTGGGCGGAAGCCGAACATCGTGTCTGCAAATGTGTTGTGTTCTTCCAAATAATCGGAGAGCCTATCTCGCACCATCGCCTCCATTAGTTTGCCCACACACGATGTGAGCGAGATAGGTCGCAGGTTGTCCGTATTAATTTCTTTCCCAGCTTTTGGAATGAAAGTGACAAGTGATGTTTTCCAATCGAGTGGCACAGGAGTCTCCCCTTTCCATATCGTGTTGATGTATTCAAGAAGGGCTTCATACTCTCGATCAGGGAGGTTGGCCAGCAGTTTCACTGTGACCTTGTCCCGACCGGGGGGCAGTGCCTCTCTTCATTTTGGCTAAGGCCGCCTTGAGGTCGTAGAGGTGGAACGGCTTATCCATCTCTGCATTATCTCTGCCTGCATAGAGATATTCTTGACCTCGAGGGTCCTGTTTCGTGCAGAGATACTTGTCCCTTAACGTCTCTGCCAGCTGTGTGGTTGTGCCCTGGAAATTGTGTAAAGCGCGTTGTAAGTGCTTCCTGTGTTTCTCCCCGCGATTGAGCGGGATCTATCAAGCTGCGGAAAAGCTTCCATATGTTTTTCCCCGACATCTGTCGGGCCGCCATGTTACAACGATCTATTCCAGTTAGAATCAGCTAACTGAGAGGCATACTCAGCAGCCTGTTGGGTCAGATCTGTTATACGTCTCTTCAGTGTTCTGTTGTGCTTTTGTCGTTTCCATCTTTTTGTGAGACTGCGGCGAGCTTCCCAGAGATGGAGTAAATGATTATCGACCGCTGGGAAGTCCTCCGCAATCTGTATGCACTTCTCATGTTTCTGGAGTGTTGTCATGAGATTATGAGCCCATGAGCTATATCCGTCGTCGATAAGACTGGTCCGAGGCAGGGACTTACGGAAAGCAGTCCAGTCTGGCAGTTTGGCCTGATTTGACGGCCTTTTTAGGGGCCGGGTATGAATTAAGGTGCTAAGAATACAGTGATCGCTGCCTAACGTTTCTTCGGTGTTGTACCACTCAATGTGTTGTATGTGTTTGGAAAGCGTGAGATCGGGAGAAGTGTCCCGAGTCACAGAGTTTCCTATACGTGTTGGTTGTGTTGGGTCGGTCTGGAGGGTTATGCCTAACGTGGAAATGAGCTCCGCTAGCTTTCTACCTCGAACTTCCTCCTTATTGTAACCCCACACCTTGCTGGGAGCATTGAAGTCCCCTACAATGAGTAAGGGATCCCGACCAGCTATCTTCAGTGCCCGGCTGAAGATGTCCGCGAAAGTGATGTGTTTTAGCTTAGGCGGGCAATATATGTTAAGGATATGTAGTTGTGGGTCAGAGCGGCGCAAGGGTAACACTGTGACCATGATGTACGAATATGCTACCTGCAGGTCGAGGTCTACCTCTTGTGCTGTGTATGCTTTTTGTACAAGGATGCAAGTAGATGGATCTCGCTGAAATGTATTGTACCCTGAAATTTTGGCTGAGGCCCCGGGTTCCTGTAACGCCACGACAGCTGCTAGAAATTGGAATGTATCTAAGTAGAGACGAAAATGAGCGCGCTTAGCGCGATCTCTGAAGCCCCTACAATTCCACTGCACTATTGACAGTGGTTCCTGTCTTGAGTTGGTTCGCTTCTGTCTAGGTCCCTGCGCCATGGTTAACACTATTAGAAGCTGGCTGGCTCTCCGCTGCCTGAAGGGCAGTAACGAGCGGGGACGTCTTCGGCACCATCCTCATCAATATTGCGGCAAACCTTGGAGGGGCGACCCACCTCCTTTACGGGACCAGCCCGCCTAAACAATTTAGGACTAGCCTGGATCCAGGACTTGACATTTTGAGTCACCGCAACGGTGATTTGCTGAGTGAGTGTAGTTACCAGCTGTTGCATTTGTGCCTGTATTATTTGCGCAATCATTGTTGGCAGCGGTGCCATCTGGTCGGTGACACTTTTTTCGAGAGCCGTCATGCGGCTTTCCAAGTTGCTCATGAGAGGGCCATACGTCACTGGCCCCATGCCCGAGCACAGTGAGGCCGATTCGTCACCGCTATCCAGAGTGCCTGGTAAAGGCGGCTCTGTCCTTCCGCTTTGGAGTGCATTGATTTTCTGCTCTATTTGCTCATTTTTGGTTCGGAGAAAGGCTATCTTTCCTTAAGCTCGAGTTCTAAAGGTGATGGGGAGGAAGAGAAAGTGGCGGCGACCCCTGCCCAGTTGCTCACCTTGGTTGTGGCCGCTTTGCTGTTATCAAGGGACGGGAAGTTCCCCTCCTGGGAAACTGGTGTCTTGGCACTTTGTTCACATGCGTCCCTGTTCTTATCCTTTTTAGATGTCTTGTTTGCGGGAGCAGGCCCGGTGGCTTGTCCGGACTTGCCCGACGACGCACCTCCGTTGCCGGAAGTCTTGCTCGTCTTGCTTCTAGGGGCCCCTTGTTTGTTTCCTGGGCGTTGAAGCCGGCGGAATTTTCCCTTGCAGTTTGCGGAGCCGGTGAGATGGGCCCTCCCCACAAACCATGCACGAAGGGGTACACTCGTGTTCAGCTAGGCCCTGCTCGGAGGCGCCTACTCTTTGGCCACAATAGCCACATCTTGCGACATCCGGATGCGGGCAATTGTCTATCCAGTGACCGATTGTACCACAGAGGTGGCAGGCTGGGACGGTCTTCTTATATTCCCTAACAACTGTGCATTCACAGTTGTAGTGTACGTAGCGGGGCACTCTCCGGCCCACGAAAGTGAGCACCGCCACGTTAGATGTTCCGAGCTTTCGCACGAAGGCTAGTTCGCCCTCGCGCCACACCACCTTGCCTTTAAGTGATGCCGTTGTCTCGTCTGCCCGCACGGTGATGACACCTCGGCACACTTCACCATTCAGTTTTACGTGGCCCCGCAGAGGAACGGAGCTAGATCCCACCTTGAGGTTCCAGTCACGGGCCAATTTGTTTGCTGCCTCCACATGCTGCGTCCCGCAGACAATCAAGTTCTGTGTCCACACTGGCCAAACGTTGAGGGTAGCGGCAGCTTCGCCACCGACGTACTGGGCGATGGCAGCGCCCAGATCTCCAGTCTGGAAGGCCGTCTTCAGATGCAGAGTTTCACGGGGCTTCAACACCACGATGATATCATCTGCGCTCATCTTGGGAGTGTCGCGTGGGCGCCACTTAATCAGGTTACCCTTCGGCTGTGCAGCGCGAGCACGGCCGCTGGAGACGGGACCGCCGGGGTTCCCGGCAGCCGGCTTGGACATCATCTTCTGCTGAGCAGCTTTCCGTCGTAGAGTCACGAGCTGGAAAAGGCCTTCATCTTCGATATTGGTGGGTTCATGTTGGGTGGTAGCACCCTGTTGCACATCAATTTGAGTCCAGGCCATGGCGGCTAGGGTCGTATCCGCGTTGGGTAGCGGTCGCCATCGTACGGAGTCTTCAGGGAAGGCCCCGCACCACCGGAGTCGACGCTAACCTCAGCGGAGGTCAGCTACTCCCGGCGTGGCGAAAAGACGAATCGGGCGAAAAATGATTAAATTTCGGCCCACCTGCGTCGGATCGGTGTCAGCAGGTTCCTCTTGATGTTAGGAAGAAGTTCTCAATGCTTTGAGAAGGGTGACATCGGAATTTCCACTGTTATTGGCAAAAATTTCCGGAGCCGACGCGACGCACGTCCGATCTCAGCGACGCAAGCAGCGTCCTCCTTGACGACGACTTTTCTGGAGCGGTGCGGAATTTGCATTGTTCAAAGTTCAGAGCAGCACCCGCAGAGTAATAGTGTGGAGGCGTGGCATGCTGTGCTAAAAATAGTACTCCGAGCGATTTGTTACGAACAGAAGAAAGATTGGAAGGCTTGTTTACCTGCCACTTTAGAGCCTTGAGATCGGTGCCACATGAGTATACTGGGTTCAGTCCTGCAGAACTAGTGTACGGTAGGTCTCTAAGGTCACCCCCTCCGCATGCTGCGCGAAGCATGGGAAGGCCGTGGAGAGGACCAGACCGTAGTAGACTACGTACTGAAGCTCCTAAACCGTCTTCAGTCAAGTAAGGAGTTGGTGGAAGCCAACATGAAAAGCGCACAAGCTAGGGCAAAACTGTACTACGACAAAAATGCCCGAAAAAGAACTTTCGCGGTGAAAGACAAGGTGTTATTGTTAAACACATCTCGAAAGAATAAATTGCAAGTACAGTGGGAAGGTCCAGCCGAGGTGGTAGAAAAGCTATCAGACACGAACTATGTCGTTAAAATGCCAGGGCGGCGCAAAGAGGTCAAGATCTACCACTCCAACTTAATGAAGCCGTATAGGGAACGCGAAGCAGTGGTTCAAATGGCGCTGAATGTACCTGAGGAGGTAGAAACCGATTTTCAGTATCCAGAACAGGAACACGAAAATTCGTTCGATAAGCTCTTGGCAAATATTCAGGAGAATACGCACCTAAGCAACCAAGAAAGGCGGGAGCTTGTTGAGTTAGTACGCGAGTTTGAAGGTTCCTTTAGGGACACGCCAGGGAAGACCACTCTAATATAACACGACATAGAAGTGGTTTCTAACGACCCCATTCGGTCAAAACAGTATCGTTGGTCTCCTAGGCAGAAATAAATCTTGGAGAGCGAAATCAAACGCATGTTGGAGCTCGGTTTGATTGTCGCAGCGGATAGCGAGTATACCTCACCTATATTTCTCGTGGAAGCTCCCGGCAAAAAGCCTAGACCATGCATTGATTACCGCCAGTTAAATGCAGTAACTCGGGACAAAACCTACCCCATCCCTAACCTAGAGGAGAGAATAGCAACCATAAGCCGCGCGAGGTATATATCGACACTCGACCTGACCAGAGGTTACTGGCAGGTTCCACTCAGTGAACGGGCAAGTCGCTATGCCGCGTTCATTTCTCCTGTTGGAACTTTCCGTCCCTTAGTCCTTAGCTTCGGGCTGAAAAATTCCCCAGTTTGTTTCTCTCGACTGGTGGATCACGTTCTCAAAGGCATGCAGGAATACGCATTGCCATACTTGGATGATATTGCGATTTTTTTCTGGTAGCTGGGAAGAGCACATCTCACACCTGCGCCAAGTATTAACGCGCTTGAAGATTGCGGGCCTGACCGTAAAGGCAGAGAAATGTCAATTGGGAAGAGGAGAGGTCAGCTATCTTAGACATAAGGTTGGTCAAGGTTACCGGCGTCCACTAGAGGTTAACATCGCAGCAATAGCCGATTACCCTAGACCTACCAGTAAAACTGACATTCGTTCCTTTCTTGGATTGGCTGGGTATTACCAGCACTACATTGACAACTTTTCAGAGATTGCTAGTCCACTCACAGATAGCTTGAGGAAGAACGAACCCATGAAAGTGCAGTGGAATGAAGAAAAACAACGCGCATTTTCCGCCCTGAAATCTGCTCTATCCAGTCGGCCTGTGCTGAAGGCGCCCGATTTTGACCGCCCGTTTGTACTGCAGTGTGATGCTAGTGATCGGGGAATGGGAGCCGTGCTCAGTCAAAACGACGCTGACGGGAACGAACACCCCGTGGTATTTGTCAGCAGAAAACGTGCGATTCGTGAGCAGGCATACAGTGCGTCGGAAAAAATTGGGGGGACCCTTAAGCTTCGCCTTTAAGAATTGAACGCGATAGCGATATCCTGTCCCTAGTGCGTACTTCAATCACTTAGTGCACACTATGTAATGGGTAGCATGCTCTAAACCACGAGCAATTATGCGCGGGAAATGCGGGAAATGTTTTCGAAGTTGCTATGCACCCACTATTCAAAGTGGCCCTGCAACACTTTTTGAGCATGCTCAGAAAACGCTGCCGATCGGTAGTCCAGGCTCTCGAGAACACGCGAGCCAAATATTATAGCGCAGCACGCGGCGTGGAATTCACAATAAATTCTCAAAGTCAGCCCACAAATTGCTTTCTCTTCTCTCGACAAATGACGTTGCGTACCCAAAAATCACTCGTCACCGACGAGAGATTTTTTTGTATCAGCCATTGGCTGATTTGAGCATGGCGCGCTCGGTAGTTACAGAGGCCGCCGCGGGAGGCCGCGACTTGTCCACGCGTGCGCGCGCGCGAACGCAATGAAAATTCGCGTATTCGAACAAAAAAAGAAAGAGAAAAAGCGCTCAAGATCACGAGGCGCGCGTGACGTATTTTCTTTCCCCGTGCCATCCCTCCCTGCTTAGCTTCCAGCGCTTTCGACGGGACGAGAGAAGAGAGAATGCAATTGCAGCGTGCGAGAAATCTTTGTAACTCCACTCGTACTGGACGGATTCCAAAAATTTTTTCGGCAATGAATTCGTGAGGCAATAAGCTCCCTTAGTGAATCCATTCCATGGCTACTTGGAAAAGTGTTGCAGGGCCCCTTTAAGGGAATACGCGCAGTAACGTGTGTGCCTTTTGTAATGGGTACACGGCTTTGAACCACAATGTCGTTATGATATCCACATCTTCGGACGGCCGATGGTAATCTACGCTTGTACTACGCAATATTACTGCGACATTACATGTTGTAGTGTGACGCCTGTAACAGGACGCGCGTGTTTGCAAAGCATGAAAGTTATATTCACTGCTATTTCCAAGCAGAGGAAGTTATTTTATATGTCATCCCAAGCAGAAGCGTGGCTGTGTGGTAGAACACCTGCTTGCCACGCAGACGACCTGGGTTCGATCCTCATTCGGGCCCGGAAATTTTTATTATTTATTTTATTTGTATCTTTCTCGATTTTTCGGTCACGGAAAGATGATGATTTTTCGCTCACAACCAACGACGCCGCCGCCGACGTCGACGCCGGAACTTCTGCGAAACGAGCTCTTTAACGCTATCGCGTTAAAAAAGTACGCGTGCCTCGTATGGGCAATACAGAAACTACAATGCTATCTTGCTGGATCCCATTTCGTGGTCCAGACAGATCATTGTCCTTTAACATGGCTGCGTAGTATGTCGTCCAAAAACGGAAGGCTCCTGCGTTGGTGTTTAGCGTTGCAGGAGCATAGCTTTGAGCTGAAATACCGCAAAGGCAAAGACAACGGTAATGCTGATGGCCTGAATCGAGGTTTTCCGTAGCTGACTAGCTAAAGGAAACGCGGAACTGCGCAATTCTTTTCCAATCCTCTCTCAGACCCAAGTGCCGCTATTAGGTGCGCTCGATCTGTTTAAGTGTTCCTTCCTTGTGTTGTCCTTTTCTATTTTAGGGCAAATTTTCCTGCCGCTATTAAGCTTTGTGCGTTTATGGGCATTTTTTTTTATTTTTTTGTTCGAGTTCACTTGGTCACCACCTTAGTGCAGTCTTCTGTAAAAAAAAAAAATTGCGAGAGCAGCCTTCCCGTAACTTGCACCTGGCGAATCTCGGGAGGGCTGAGTGTTCTGAGTGTAGGTGTCCTGTGTGAGAGCGTCCTCCCCCGCAAAGGCCAGGCAGAAGAGAAGCCAGCGATGACTACTGGCCCACGATGAACTAACCACTGCAGACTGCGGCCTTTCTTCAGCGCTATGTGCCACCTTCGACCAATGGACGACCAGGCAGCGGTGACCGGGCCTCTGCAGCTGTGCATGGTCTCATGCAGTGACCAACGTGCGTGCGGTGTATGGTTGCGACTCGAAGGTGCGCCAACCGTAAGATCAGCTGTGTGGTGTGCGTCTCTGGGTTGTGGTGAACGATCAATGTGAGGCCTACGGAGACGTACAACGACCACTTCAGGGAGCAGCGCCACTGCAGCCCTTACGTGACCTCTTCGGGCGGTGGACGAGCTGTTATGACCGGCAATGCAAAGACACGGGCTGCAAGGGACGCTCATCGGCGTACCTCCCAAACGCGGTCCGCGTTCTGCAGGAACGCAAGAGGTGTCCTGGTACGCTACAGGGAACGCGCATCGGCGTTGCGGCTACATGCAGTCTGCGTCCTGCGACAAAAAGCGCGTGCTCGGACCGCTATAAAAGGAGCGCGCTCTCTGTCTGGCCCACGGAGTAAGAATAGACAGGAGGGGGAAACTCGGCGGCGTTCCGCGCCGCGATAGTATCACCCCGAAGAGCGGCGGCGGACGTCGTGACAGCGCCACCTACAGAACCGCGGCCGAACTGCCGCGTCGGAGCGGCAGACGCGGGGAGCGTCGATCCCTCTCTTGTCGTCTGCTTGCGCACCACCGCTGCTTGGCGCTTGAGCGCCACCCTTGCATCTCATGCAACTGTCAACAATCGCTGGAGCAGAACACTTTAACTTATTCATCAATCCGTGCGTGCTTTCCGTGCACTTTTAGTTTTCTTCAATTTGTTCACCTTCGCATGCTAGGGCGAAAGTTTTATTTGTGGGAAACTGACGTGCTATGTTCGCTCATAACGAAACAGATGCCATGGAGCCTGCCTGCAGAAGCGAGATTAACGGGGGTTGGTGCATATTGCCTGCTCACCATTTCGCTGGGGAAATGATTTTCGCAGACGTAGTCGCATGCTGTTAGATCCGCGATCCACCCGGTCCATAGCTCTAGCCCATTCCTGCAAGCGTTCAAGGTCAGCTGGAGCTTTGAAGGTGCGAACTTTTTCAGCCCAAGACTTATATCCACTGGTGCAGTTCGGTACAAACATCGTCGCCCCATGTCGACTATTAGCGACCTCTTACACAGTCAACATACATCGTGAATCAGCAGCGCGGGAACCGCCGAACTTACGACGTGTTGATTCTCGCAGCCAACACCGACGTTGTTCCGTCTGTTCACGACTGCCCAAATCTGATGCAGAAGTTTGATTAAATTTTCTATCCCCGCACACCCGTTCTGTATCACATACTCAGATCAGCATTTTGATGGCGCACGTTAATAAACTAGAACAAACTGTCATCTTTCGTTATGCCGAAAAATTTACGAAACACCAAGCCACACCATTCGTGGCTTTCCATACGTGCCTGCTACGATTTCAAATCGTCGGCTCTCTGAAGTGTGACAGTTCGTTCCTTTCATTGTCGTCTTAAAAGCATCTGATACAAAATAGGAAGCGTAAAAACGATTGGCACTAAGATGCTTTGCTCGGGCTTTATTTTCTTAGCGTGAACCTTTGTGGCAAAAAACAATTTTTTGGCAGGACATGCCAACGTAGCGCAAGCGGCCAGTGGAAGATGTAGCAGACGACGACCAGGCGCCGTCGGAGCGCACGCGCTTGCTCTCTCCTACCGCGGCGGAAAACGAATAGTACCGCGCGTCGCCGCGAGGATCGCTGCGCGCACGTTCGCGAACCTCCTCTTCCAGGGTGACATTATCGCGGCGCACGCTCCCGCTGGCGCCGGTCCGGGAGTTTCCCCTCCTGTCTTTCTTGCTCCGTGGTCTGGCCTGAGGTCCTCTCGTCTCTTGTGAGCTATGTAATGTGAAGGTGCGTCTGCACACTTTTCTCCCTGTAAATATGTAAAATAAAACGCGTGTTCTTTGTAAGCAAGAGGTCCTCGCGAGAGTTCTTCGTCGCCGGAGCCTGGGAGTCAACCTCAGCTCCTTCTTGTCACATCAACACAGGGAACGCGCATCGGCGTCTGGAAGGTAAGCCGATGAGCGTCCCTTGCAGGCCGTGTCTTTGCATTGCCGGTCATACAACATATGTTTCGGCTATAGCAACGATTTTCTGTATACCTTGACAGCGGACAGTGAGAGTCGACGACAAAGCTAGGTCCTAAGGTCCTTAATACGTTCGTTGAAGTCGCCGACTAGTATAAAGGGTTTGTGCTTGTAGGTGTCTTATATTGCTCTGTTAAAATTATGATTGATATTACTCTATTGTTAAACCTTCTTTTGTGTCTCACGTATGTTTCGGACTGTAGCCGTGACAACGGACACCGTGGATGGACAAGCCTCGCCCTTAAGGTGCTTCGCCCCTAATATCTCACGTGAGTCATATCTTTCAATGAAAACCCCAGGCCTGCGCGGAAAGCGCAGCACAGTCAGAGCGAAAGCTGGAAGAGCGCCATTTCTAGGATTCGTTGCAAACTCTCTTGAGGCTACAAATACAAGTACGCTTGCGAAGTGCCCACTGTTCCATTAATCGATTCGGTGGCTGATGACAATAAAGAATTATGGCTGAGCCCTTTGTAACGGGTTGGAAGCATGCAACGACCCATTCGAAATGCAATTCATATTGCGTGACGCCCGGTTACACAATTCGCATTCTGTGACGCCTGGTTGTTATTTCCCTCTTCTACTACGTTATATTACGTATGTTAACGCGGTTCTTTCCCGACGTAACGCTTGTGTAGGTTTTTTGTGCGCCCAGGAGTTTCGAGCACCGGCGTGGCTCAGTGGTGATTCTGCTTTCGGCCACGTTAGTGAACGGACGCAGGATGCAGGGCTCCGTCGGAGCGGCAACAGCGGCCCTTGATGGCCGCGGTAATGGGTCAGCCGAAGAGTATCAAGTAATTCTGCCTCATCTGCCAACAGGACGCGTTGCCTTGCATACTTTATTTTGCATACTATAAGGTTGAAGACTTTAGAGACGCCCTAGGCCCTACAGGACTGCTGACGGACGTCGTCGCACTGGGAGCGTACCAGATTAATCATGTCTGGGCGGTTACTCCAACCGGAGAGGACGCCACGAAGCTGCGTCATCGTCGATCCCCAGGACCGGCTGATAAAACTACGTCTACATCGGCTGCTCCGCGGAGTCTCCGATGAAGATGTGCGGACGGCGTTCGCTGCTTTCGGCAATGTTGTGGAAGTGAATCAAGAACGCTGGCGTATTGACGGCGTCAGCGACAAAGGATCGAAGACCAGAACTGTGCTCCTTAAGTTAAAGAGTGGAATTACGGTTGAGGATCTTCCACACCAGATACGCGTTTCCGGTGAAATAGCCCTGGTCGTGGCGCCGGGCAGGCCTATGCAATGCCTACGGTACAAAGGAACCGGTCATGTACGGCGGAACTGCGAATTTGTCAGCGATTTGGGCATCGGGACGCCCAGTGCGTCCGGTCATACGCCTCTGTTACGAACGCTGCAACGAGCGACGAGCTCGGGGAGCAGACCATGGACGCCGCTGAGGCCGAGGATGCGGCTAAGGGTGCAGGAGACGTGGCGAGTTCTTCCGACGAACGGAACACAGTTTTGTCTGGAAGGAGACCATAAAGTGTCTGACGCCGTGCAGAAAGTGGACAGGAACCAAGAGGACACAACAGAAGACGCCCAAAGCCAGCCAGTGGACATGACAACGAAAGCGGTGGCGAGACGCGAGATGCCGGTGCAGGGAATGGCACGCGCGTCTCACTCTAGCTCGGCGGTTAAGCGTCCGTTGGAGAAGTCCGTCGGCACAGCCAACGACAGCAAGGTAGAAGGAGCACCAGCGAAGGCGACACTGGCACGGTGCTCGGGTCTGAGGATGAGGCCCGATCTACCTGTGGAACAAACGGCTGGAAACCAATTGGAGCTGCAGCAAAGTGACACCGGACCACCGGATGGCTCCGGAGGCGTCTAGCAGTGAGCTAGACGTACACGGTAAGCACCATGCTCCGGGCCTGCCACCGTAATTTTCTTAGTGTGTAACAATGGCTAACAACTTGTCACTGAGCTTCGCTACTTTAAATGTTCGAGGTTTGGCCTCCTGGAAAAAGCAGGCTCAAGTATACCGCCTGCTTATTGCCCGAGCCGTCCAAGAAACAAAAGTGGAAGGGCAGGAGGAGACCCGGAGCATGATGCTGCTTTTTACGTCGAAATATTATGCCGTTGTTAGTCACGCAAAGGGAACATCCGCTGGCTGTGTGCTTTTTGTTAAAAAGATTCCGGCATTGATTGTTCAAAATCACTTTTCTTGTGACTCAGGCAGAATGGTCATTTGCGATTTCATCACAAGTGAAGTTGAATGGCGCTTCATTTTTCGTCTATTCGCCGAACGTTGAAGCAGAGCGAGGAAGTTTCTTTGCATTGATTAAACAGCACTTACGATCACCAAAGCAGCTTGTTCTATTGGGCGATTTCAATTGTGTATTGAGCGCGAAGGATAGAAACAATAACCGCCCGATTCGAGATAGAAGCGTTGCACTATTCTATGAATTGCTGAAAGAATCCCACTTAGAGGACGTGGCTGAGTGCCTCAAATCAGGACGTGAAGTTCGTTTTACGCATTTTCAGGAAACCAGTCAAGCGCGTCTCGATAGTATATACATGGCAGGAGAGACGCTAGCTAAAAGCAATAGCTACGCAGTTGTGCCTGTTTCTTTCTCGGACCATTGTCTTGTACAGTGTAACGGGGAACTGAAACAAAAATACAACAAATTTAACTGGGACTTATGGAAATTTAACGATAAATTACTCAGTGATGACACTTTCATTAACTACGTGATAGAAGGCATTAAGAACATTCGAGTGAGCGGCGACTGTAATATTCTCGAGGAATGGGAACTTCTAAAGCAACGCATTAACTCTTTCTTGCCCGAGAAAAGTATAATAGAAAAACTGCTAACTTGCTCAAAAACTATTGATGTTTGCTCTATTGTAATAAAGTTTTCGAAGGTGAAACTGTGAGAATTAGAGTTTTTGCCCCAGAAAACAGACCCGCACATATGTGCGGGCTGGGCTTTTATTCATGTGATTCACTGCAGCGAGGAATACACTCATAACGGCTAAGGCAAAGCAAAATATGCGTAGTCAGCGCTGCGAATGCAACATTTTAGAGTATTGTGCGTCACTTGTGAGGCACAGGTATAAGTTGCACTTCATACAACGCGTCCTTGAACAAGAAGCTGCACTTGACAGCTTGCAGTGATGTACAGATGTCAAGCGAGCCGTATACTGATCGCCAGTGGTACAGCTGAGTTTAATCGCTTCGCTGTGTCGGGTGCCTTTTACACGGCGGGAAAGTTGTCTAAGGATTGCTCTTGCGACACATTTTTCTTTCCGCTTTCAATTCTTGGGCGCCTGGTGACGAGCAACGTTCCTCAGAGATGGGATGCAGCCCATGAGCAGGTTTATCCCTAAAGCTGCTTGGTGTTTTGCAGAGTTACTTGCAAAGTTGTTATATGTCTACAACTAGGGCACTCTGCCATTTTGTCAGCAGTAACTTCAAAGATCGTTGCATTAAATTAGTGTGAGAAAGTCAGCAAAGGAGTCTTGACAACAAGAACGTCGGCTGTCTCACCACTTCCAAGCAGGTGAGGCTTTGCAGCCGAATATGTCTTCTTCTAAAAGACATAAATTTCACTGAAACTGACAGGATAGGTTGAGTGGTCACCTGACCCAGTTATTACGGAGGCGACTGCTCAAAAACTCGCCTTCCATTACTCCAGTTTTCATCACTAAGTTGGCTCGAACCACGAATATGAATCTCTATCAATTCGTCAACGTGGTCCCTGCCCAATTCTGACGCAAGACATCAGGAGGCTCAATATCTCTTCTTTGCCTTCTTCATTCTCTGGTGTGAAAATCTCGGCATGTGGAAAAAAAAAAAGAAAATTCAGCGCCCACAGAAACTTGTTCCCTAAGTTAGATAATTTTAGCAATTTTAATTCCCTCAAAGTTATTTATTATCCTTAGAATTTCACTGGCGATACTGGAGCTCTATATGATAGGCAATAAAATCTAATTCTTTGAAATATAATACACGTTGTGACAACACATTCAGAAAATTAATATTTTCTGCGTAAATGGTGATCACAATTCACGCGCATCACTTCGCGTCGATAACTTCAGATATAAGAAAACATCAGAAAACACCAACCAAAGAAGTGCCAATAAAATGAGAAGAAAGCTATTCACAAAAAAAAAAAGCCCCCCACCTCCCCGAAGGGGAATCGTGAGGAAATGCGAATGCATTTCGCGCGCGCTTCACTCCATTTATATATGGTGGTTGTGGTTCGAAGAAGGAAAAGGCGCCTAATTTCTGCAGCCCGGTCGGGAGCACGGCGCAGCGCCTTTTTTTTTTTTGCTTTTTCTTGTTTTTTTTAATTTTTTTATTTATTTTTTAATTTTTTTTTTCATATATAGCTCCGCCGCGCTCCGCCGCAGACCGCTTTTAGTTAACGCGTACGCTGCGAATTTTTATTGTTCAACAACGCACAGGAGAAATCTCCCACCGGCACCACCTTGGAGGTCAAGATTCATTGCCATATATACGGGGTGGCCAGTGAACGGTTGTGCAGCGCGAGCAGTCGGTTTTTTCAACCAAGAAACTCGCTAGCAGACGCTGTCTGTGTCGGCGTCGCGAGGCGAGAGAGGGAGAGGGGGGGGGGAGCGTAGGAGAGAGAGAGGGGGGCGCGCATGCGCAGTGGGAGTGTGGACGCTGCGGGCAGAGATGCCTAGAGAAGAGAGGGGGGAGCGTAGGAGAGGAGAAGAGAGGTGGGACGTGCATGCGCAGTGGGAGTGTGGACGGCGCGGGCAGGGATGCCTAGAGGAGAGAGGGGGGAGCGTAGCAGGGGGAGAGAGGAGGGGAGGCGCATGCGCAGTGAGGGTGTGGTTGCCGCGGGGAGGGATGCCTAGGGGAGAGAGAGGGAGAGAGGAGGTTTTTTTTATTTTTATTTTTTTTTTGAAAGGGTTTGCGCATGCGCAGTAAGGGCGGTCACGCCGTACACCACCACCACCGGATTAAGCTTCGCCATAAGATGCTTCACATCTAACACCTGCCGGCGCGCACACCTCCTCAACCTATCCTCCTCCTCCTCCTCCGCGGACAACGCCGCACAACGCCAACGCCGCACAACGCCAACGCCGGATGCCTGACATAGCCCGACTATGAAATGCATTCGCATTTAAAAAAAATGCGCAGGCGCAACCGCGCGCGAACGAGCCAACCTGCGCCGCTCCGCCGTGCACTTGACGAGGACTAAAGCCCAGCCCGCACAAACGTGCGGGTGACTTTTTCACGCGTGAGTACACAGTGTGTGTGGTAAGGACGCGTAAATTTTTTAGCGATGCATGTTTTTCAAAGTCTTAATATTGCTATCATATGCATACACTCCCGAAAAAAAGCTACGCGAGGTTTCTTCAAGGACGTTGTGGACAGCGTCCGGTTTCTGTCAGTTCGGTTTTCAAATGAATGCCTATTTTCAGTCAGTCGAAGCAAACTGCATAAAGACATATGCGACATGATTTTTCCGATACCTTTGTCTAAGCTAATTAATAGGGCAGGCGAGGGGCAACAATGTTCTCAAACGTGTTAAAAAATGCAAATTCAGCCATGCGCAAAAACGTTTTTGTTTAAGTTACATTCCGGCACCTTGACGGTTAGGACCTTTTTAGAAGATCAAAGATTTTGTATGCTTTGGGGTTCAGATTGTTTTATCTGCAGAAAACCAGAGACGATAGATCACGTATTTTTACATTGTTGGGAAGGGGTCTAATTCTGGGATGTTTTACAAAGAATGCTTAAAAAAGAACTTCCCCTACACTCACTTGGCATCAGGTTTTTACCACTAGAAAGTGAGGATGGGCTGCCGTTTGATGTATGATAATGCTTCTTGGCCTACATTTTCAATGACGGGCTAGAATGGCTGGTTTTCACTGCGACCCTGACAGGCGACCTACACGCGTGCTTTTTCGCGAGAGCATGGTTCAGCACATTGATGTACTGAAACAACAAGACTTCGTACCTGACTGGCTTTCCAGGGCTGAGCCCCTGGCTTACCTCAAGGAATTCTAATTGTGTAGTTCCTCATATGTAGGTAGACTGTCTTGACATTGCTGCAGTGGTGTCTGTTATTGTAGGAAGTGTCCGCTATTCATACATGTGACGTGTTAATAAACTGATAATAAAAAAAAACCGGCGTGGCTCAGTGGTAGAATACTGGGCTGGCACGGAGGGGACCCAGGTTCGAACACCGATCCTTCCTGGCTATTGTTTTAAATGCGAAGCATTTCTTAGCGAACTTCGGCGACTTTGAGCGTATCTATCTATCTATCTATCTAGCCGCCTACGATTCTGTGCTCTCCTGGCCGTACCATTAATGGGATTTTTACCAAAATTGGTATGGAATGACATGGCTGTATGACAAACAGGAATGACTGGTCATATCATGAAATGAAAATCATGACTAACTTGTCATGAAAACTATGATTTACACGCCATGGCCATAGTGCTCCTGAGGCCGTTTCCTTAACTTGTTATATCCAAAAATTCGTACGATGATACATTTCTGCATGACCGACATAAATGACAGGTGGTAATATGAAAATCATGACCTGCATGTCATGTATAACATGATTTACATGCCACGCTCATGGCGCGCTGACGGCCGTTTCACTAGCTTGATATACACCAAATTTGGTATTGCGTGACGTGACTGTATGACGAACATAAATGCCAAGTGGTAATATGGAAATCATGACATGTCATGTGCAACATGACTTGCATGCCACGCTCATCACAGTCATGTGGCCGTTTCGCCAGCTTGATATACACCAAATTTTAAGGTGAAAGCCTTTAATGTCTCATGCTCACGTCCGCCCGTCCGTCCGGTCGTCCGTTGCTCCAGCCGTGCCCTGGCACAATGCCAGGTGGGCGCCGTGGCGCGCAAACGGACGCCGGTCGCGTTGGACTATACAGCGCTCGCGCTTTGCTTGCATAGCGTCGCTGTGCCCAGCGTCTCTAATCATGCAAGGAGGGAGACGCGCGCATCACGTTCCATTCTGACCGACCCCGTCTCAGTGGGCACAGGCGTTCGAGGAACACAATTTGGAATTGACAAAGTGTGCGTCAATTTAAACGCTGGAACGCGGATGGTGTCTGCACGATGCGCAGAGCACTAGAATACGAACGCATGCGAAACGGAGGCAGATTGGTCTGGCGTCTCGCTGCGATTCGAGGTAAAAAATTAAACGAACATAAGTGGCAGGTGGTAACATGAAAATCTTACATGCCACGGTCATGGTGCGCTTGCGTCCAGTTCGCTAGCTTGATATACACCAAAATTTGTATTGCGCAACGTGACTGTATGACGAACACAAATGACAGGTGCTAACATGTAAATAATGACATGCATATTATGTACAGCTTAATTTGCTCCTTGCAGGCTGCTTCGCATCACATAGATTCCCACAGTGCGTGGGATCTGCCGGTATTTTCTTATTTCGTTATTTTTTTCTTATTTCGTGCGATAGTGGTTAAGGACACCGGCGGCGGCGGCGGCGGTACTCTACGGCCCCCCTTGTTGTGATTTCATAACAGCTTTCACTGTAAAATATCGTTACTGCATTGCAACCACTCATAACTCGCATTTGAAGGTATGATATCAAAAGGCGCCAAGCAGAGCGCCGATTATACGATATATTGTTGTTAAAGAGCACTGACTGCAGAGCACTGTTGTTGAAGAGCACTAAACCTACGCAATCAATGTATCGGGCAGACTTTGCGCTCCCCCTCTCAGGTGACTAGGAAAACTGCACTCTTGCCCCCCCCCCCTCCTATCGCGTGCGCACGCCTATGTTTATGCCCTCTTCGCGATAAAAGCTTCCTAGCAGCAGAGTCATTCAATGTTTCTTACGGTCACGAAACTTCACCATCACGCTATGGGCGAGCTTCATACGCTGCTCAAAAATGCCGCAACGCGGCGCCGCGGCGCCACAGAGGCGATCGTCCGCGTATTAAAATGCTCGCGCAGTGCGAGGCAAGCTGCTGAATATGATGTGTTTAAATTAGCGGAAACGTTGTCTCAGGACGAGGATGCCTAACACGTTTTGCGTGCCGGGGTGCCGTTCCGGCTACGTGGAAACCAAAGAGGTGTTGTTGTTTTCTTTACTATTATACAAGCAGCAGCGCGAGAAAAGGAGGCGGGCCATACTACGGCAGGAAAGTAACGATTTTAACTTTGAGTCGAAGTATACCCGTAGCTGCGCGAACTATTTCGACGCTACGGACATTGTCACGGCGTATGATACTCCGTGTCCTCGACACTCAGCAAGCCAACGCTGAAGGCTGGCGCCGTTCCAAGGATTTTCGGAAGACTTGCTTCGTATTTCACGAAGCGTGAACCTCGGTCCCAATCATCAACAGTGCGACCACCATGCAAACGACCACGTGAGTCACAAACAAACAGATTCGAGCTAAGGGGTGCACTTCATGTCCAGTAGATGGTGGTAAAAAAATCAAACACTTAAAGGCAA
This sequence comes from Rhipicephalus appendiculatus, assembly GCA_030522465.1. Taxonomy (NCBI): domain Eukaryota; kingdom Metazoa; phylum Arthropoda; class Arachnida; order Ixodida; family Ixodidae; genus Rhipicephalus; species Rhipicephalus appendiculatus. The sequence goes on along the minus strand of JALIZH010006517.1, from coordinate 26,493 downwards.
TCCGGCACCGCAATCTATTATCCATGGGTTGACGTTCATTATTCATATTTTTTAGAGAACTTATTCGTGACCTTAGGCGTTGGTGCTCCGTGTTTGTGGTTTGTTTACAGAAAATAATTGTGGTTTGTTTACAAAAATTAATAAATATTCATGCTTGAATGTTCTTTTTGCACAATCTACTGTATTTCTTGATTTATTTTTAACTACATAGCTTTTCTTTTTTTGTTCTCGAAATTCCGAGCCATGGTGACAACATCAACATCGGTGAGATTAGAATATCTTAACCTCTTGTAAACAGCTTTGCACGGAGAAAAAAAAAACCAACTCTCGATTGTTTTGGTCAGGTAGGATACAGCCAGAAGAATTCAGATACTACTCACAGTTTAACAAATTGAGAATCTGTGGTGGCCGAAGCATCTGGCGCAATGCGCAAGAGATCGCGCTCCCTTGCGGGTGCTTGCGGGTGAGTGGACGTGTAGCAGCTCGTATTTTTGCATCTGTTTGCAAGTGGCACCACTGATACTTTGCTGCTAATATTCATAGCGCAGTATTCGTTCGTAAACCGCCGAAGTTTTGTATTTTTTCTGCTGATGCCATAGTGAGCTGCATGTTTTGAGCTGTTTCTTTTCCTCCCGTGTACTTATTATAAATCAGAAAACGCGTTCAGGCAGATATTTATGCATGCTGAATGCTAAAAGTAAATGCGTGAAATCAAAGCGGCCGTTGCGGAAGCTCAGAAAGCTAGAACACCGAGGCTGTCCCGCACATAACCCCGGCGATAGCAGCGTTCGCGTCGCCTCTCATGCACAGCTGCGCCTCTGGCGGCGGCCGCTGGCTCCATATGAAACTGAGGCGGCAGTTTCGTGACCATCAGAAGCATTGAATGACTCTGCTAGCAGCTTCAAGTGTCTGTCCAGGACATGAGCGAACAATACAGGCACACGCCACATGGTTGCGACGGTGAAGGAGGGAATACTGAAGTCGGGGGAGGTGGAACACTTCCTTGGGTGAACCTGGGTCCGAAAAAAAGAATTAACATTCGCGATCAATCCTCGGTCCTATTTTACACGTGCGTGATCGCACATTCCAGCGTCATTGCTGGCGCTCGCGTTACCTCCAGTATAAATTCAACTATTCGTGTCGTGCCCGCAGTTTTACCAGAACGTTCTAAGAGAATCACGAAGGCCCCCTAACATTCCGGAGTGCCCTGCGGCATACAGTCGTAACAGGTACATAACGGTTTTCGTGAGTGAAGCCCGCTCACATGAAAATAAAGAACGAATCGCGTAGGAATTTGTCAAACAGAGCGAAGTACGGGACAATTCGAAGAAAAAACAGGACTAAGCAGTGGCAGTCGGCTGTTTTTATTGGAAATACCTCAGCATATACAGGGTGCAGCAGCTATCAAGAATTAATAATTTGAAAAACCAGAACTGCGTTATGTGAAGAAACGTATTACATACTGATCCCAGTATATTAAGGTAGTCGCTAGTAATATTTTCATTTATGAGATTTAATTAGTTATTTAGAATAATTTTGTACCTCAACAAGTAGTCGCCTGATTATCAAAATGTCAAAGAGGCATATGTAGGCGTGTTTGAGTCACATCTACCTGCGCTACTTTCAGCAACGTACTAATTACGGGTTAATATTTTCCGGCTGACAAAGAAAGCCCGCGAGAAAAACAAAGGAGAAACAAAACAGGTGAAACGATGATAAATAACAACTAACCGACTAACGTAGAAATAATTTAGATAATGGTGAATCGTTTCTACATGACGGTATAGATATCACATAATATATATGAGACAATGAACAGCACCGAAGCTTCACGAGCAGGAGCAAAAACAAAAGAATAAGGTTGATGAATGAGTACCTCGTTAATAAACAAATGATGTTTGCATACATCTGTCCACGAGTCTGAGTTCTGCAACTGTGACACATCATTAAAACATTTCAGTGACCCTTCCAACCCTGCGAAAGTGGATCTCCAGCGAAGTTGTGAATCACAAGTGCTGAGGAGCCTCGGCTTTGCGCCACTCCAGTTCCCCGCCCCCTCAATTTGAACTTGCTGCCTTCAGTTTGAGAGCGATTCTCACTCTGACTAACCTGAGATCACTACCTTGACCTTATCTACCACGTTTACGTCCTGTACTATGCCTGTGTCCCCGCAAAATCCATTTTGTTCCTCGTTTCTCTACTACAGCTTTTCCATGTCCACTTCCGGATTCCCGTTTGCTGTGCGGAGTCGACAAGTACTGCAGATTGGGCAAGTTGGTGCATAATCATATCGTACTGGTATAGCGCAGCTCAGTTTGAGCATGAGGAAAAGAGACAACAGCGTAGAAGGAAACACAGACAACAGGATGAGCGCTAAACTTCCAACTTTTGTTTATTGCATGACCCTACAGCACATAATATGGCTCACCTCACCCATGTGACACCGCAAACCTGACCAAAAAACTAAGCATGTGGCGCAGCACACGTGACCAGAAAACTCAGTTTACGCAGACATGTCGTTAACAAATCTACGTCTGCACTTCACCGCACGCGCTCAAGAAAATCGATCTCTTTTCCGGATAAGGCTATACATGGCGTACTTACACACAGTTTAACACATTTCGCAATTGAATTCGCCTCAATGATTTCACGTGTCAACTGATTACGACTGCGGCCCAACACGACGCAATGGTCAAACAATGGAGTGCATGCACACGTCTTACAATGCATGGCCAGAAAACTACCTGAAGAAACCTTGTTTTTTACATTGTAACAATGCTCGCGCAAACGGTCATTAATGCACCTACCCTTGTCTGTCCTATGTAAACCGCGTCGCACGACAGAGGGAACATATATACGACAGCTAGGGAACATTCAACAAACCTAGTCCCATGCCTCTTTCCACAGGCGGGTTGCGACTCCTTGTTAGGATTCGTCAGCTTGCATAATCTACTTAGTTTCTCTGGAGCAGAGAACACTACGCGGACGTTTTCTCTCAGGGCTATCTTTTTGAAATGGTGTGATACTTTATGCACTGTGATGACTAACAGCAGCGGCATCGGGGCTCTAGCGCGCGGGGAGCTAGCGCGGGGTAGAAGAGGAAGACGAAGGGAGATAAAGAACAGCTGGCCCAGCGTACGGGTGCTGTCTCTGTGTCTCGTTCTTCACAATGGCGCAGCCTACAACGAGAACCGGACCTTGAAGCTGAAGCCTGCTGTCTTCGTGGGTCGTCGGCGTTGCGCATCTCTCCATCGAAAGGAACGCCGTTCACGCTTCCTTAGCGATGGAGCCAGCACCTCGACCGCTGCTGCACCTACCCATCATACCATCTGTGGACGGCGTCCATGCCTCCTCGGTGGTTCCAGGGTACCACTTGACAGGCACCGTGCCACCACCTTCTTCTGAGTGTGCGCACGGACTGCTCTCGTCTGAGAACGTCGCGCACGCCTCCCGTGGCGTACATCCCGTGCCCACAACTTTTCCAACGTGTGAGCCTCCAAGGGACGCTGTTCAGGCTTCCTTGGACGTGCGTGTCGCCGCCGTGAGTATTGCTACCACGGCATACTCCGCGGACGCGTACGCTACCACGGCATACTCCTCTTACAAGCAACCTGCAACCGGAAGCACAACCACCGCATCATGCGGAACCTCGGACAGCGCCGCGCAGCTGCGGCATACCATCGCGCGACTCCGCGGCACGGTGAACGCTTTGAGGACGTCGAGCTCTGCGGTGTTTCCTGCTTTCATGCCGGCATTGAGCTCCGCCAACGCCACGCTGGATCTAGCCGCCTCAAACGACCTGGAGGCCACCTCACCCCAGCAACGCAGAGAGCTCAGGTGTGCCCTCATGCAGCTCTCGCACTAGCTGGGCTGTTTCGCGTTGGCGCTCTCTGGATTTTCGCCTGCAATCCTACCATCACATACTGCCAGCGAGATACCGGAGTTCCACGGCGTAGAGGACGACGCCGACAACTGGGTGGCGACGGTGAACGCTCTCGCAGCTCGCAATGCGTGGACGGAGCAGCAGAAGTGGAGTGCGGCCATAGACCGCCTTCGAAATGGTGCCGCGGCGTGGCATAGATACGAAGGCGTCCCGGCAGCAGTCCTGGGCGGAGTGGAGCTTCAAGCTCATTGCTGATTTTGGCCGGACTCCCTCCCACCTCTCTGCCACCACCAAGTCCAACCTGACCGCTACCGAGGATGGAGCTCAGGAGGGGTTCCACCTCGAGGCTTCAGGTGTGCGTTGCAGTTCACCACTTGAGCTTCCGGACTCTTTGTCGGCACCCGACGCAAGTGCATCACAAGCAAAGATCATTGCCGAGGACAGAATGAATTCCCATTACCGGATGGACCTTCAACCACCGCAACCAGACCTGCACGCGGGTAGCAGGGAGACCCTCCCACACCAGTCGGTGCCACATCTTAGGACGCCACGGCAGTCATTGGCCGAGAGTTCGAGCTTCATCGATGCGCCCCAGGCAGAGAGAGCCAGCATCGGCCAATCTGAAATGGTGCGCGAGCCTTCTGATGACGACAAGCACGACACTGTGACTCCCGGGGTACCGCCTGAACGCCGCGCGGATCATAACGAATCCGTTGTCACCGTAGACATCACCACCGATCGTTCCGACAGTGATCAGCTCGCCCAAAGCCACGACGTTCCGTCTAACAGCTCTAACGACGTCGGCGTGGGTTCGTGTAATGACTGTGTTCACGCATACAGACTTAGTATGGAGCCACCGAACATCATCCTTCGCCGTAGTGACCACAGAACAAAGAGCGAGGACAGCAAGCAAGATGCAGCAGCGTCGCATCATGATCGTGACCACGTCCCGCAGTCCGTCCGCGCTCGCACGCATAGGTATCTACAAGGCGTGCAACGACCACTGCGTCACACCCAGTGTCGCCCACCTGAGACACTTCCTGCCAGAAGCATGCCTTGCAGCTCGTACGAAGTCGCAGCGTGGCCGAGACCGACCACTGCGAGTTAACCAGGGTCGCCCACCAGACCCACTTACTGCAGATCCACCAGCCCAGTCGCAGCGTGGCCGGGACCGACCACCGCGAGGCAGCCAGCCTCGCCCACCAGAGACGCTTCTTGAAGATCTCCCATCCATGTTGCAGTGTGGTCAGGGCCGACCACAACGATGCAGCCAACCCCGCCCACCTGAAGCACTGTCGGCAGCTCCACGCGCTCGCAGTCATGGCCGAGTGTGATGACTAACAGCAGCGGCATCGGGGCTCTAGCGCGCGGGGAGCTAGCGCGGGGTAGAAGAGGAAGACGAAGGGAGATAAAGAACAGCTGGCCCAGCGTACGGGTGCTGTCTCTCTGTCTCGTTCTTCACAGCACATATGGTATGACACTGGTTTTTCCAGCATCGGGCACACTATTCTTCTGCGGACGTCCCCGCTTACGTGAACCATGCAACAAGCACTCAGCCACTGACACTTGCAGCAATACTGGATAGCCTGCCAGGGATAATCTCTTGCTTTGTCCTGCGAAACTAGCAGCTATAGTGTGATGGCATGACTTTAACAAGGCATTCCTAAAGCACAGCCTGGCAATCCCTCGTTTAATTAGCTTTGAATGCGCTGAATTGTACTGCAGGAGAGGCTTTTCTGACCGCGGTTCATAGCACCAGCAAGTGTGTCCTACTGAACAAAACAGACGAAGGTCAAGAAACCGGATAGTACCTTCTTGCGGTATTTCATACGTAACGTCCAGGGGAAACAGACACTCCTTAATGATTGGCAGAATTTCTGCAACATGACGTTCAACGTCACTTGAAGCACACTCAATAAAGAACAAGAAATCGTCTACATAACGAAAAACTTTGCGCACTTTCGTCTGGGCGAGCTTATCGGACAGAATGGCATCTCGTCGGGATAAAAATAGATCGCTGAGTATGGGTGGGATGCACGATCCTATACACACCCCGGTTTTCTGTAGATAAACGGCATCGTCCCATTTAATAAAAGTTGACACGAGATAAAAGTTTAAAAGCTCCAAAAAATGGCTACTAGATATCAAAGCATCATTCTGGAACTTGATGGCACCATATTCATCGATAGACTGTTCCACTACTTCTAGCAGGTCTTTGTGAGGAATGGAGTAAAAAAGATGTTTGATGTAAATGGAAAAAGCTTGGTAACCTTTGTCAGCGTTAGTTCCTAAAAAATTGATTATCTCATCCGAGTTCCTTATCATGAAGGGGTCGTTCGTTGACAAACACTTAAGCTTGGCTTGTAAAAACAGTGCTACTGGCTTCTGCCAGGAGTCGTATTCGGACACAATTACCCTTAGGGGAACGTCAACCTTATGCGTTTTTGCGCTGAATTGAACCAACAGGTGGCCCCTTTTGCTACTTGCTAAGGCCTTCTGTAATTTCTCAAGGTTGAACTTCTTGCAAAGCTTAATAGCTGAGGACTTTACCTTGCCCAGTGACACATCATCACGCCGGTTGAAGACTTTGGCAGTGGCATTGCTGGCTTTTTCACAAAACACTCCTGATGAAAACACGCAGAAGCCACCTTCCTTATCAGCCGGCACCACGCAAAGAGAATTGGCAGTCAGGTAGTCAGCGACGCGCTTAACCGAAAGTTTGGGACGTGCTCCCTTAGAGCGGGCAACCACGTCAACACCCTCAGAAACCAGGCGTGGAACCGCTTCCTCCGTCGCATACTTGGACACCTGCCTCACGACAGACAACAGCTCTTCTGGTCGTCTCTTAGTTTCCACGGCGAACTTGGGACCCAACGACAGAGCTTCATGGATGTGGCCTGGAAGGTTCACCTGTTCCGTCATGTGCACAGGGTTGCGGTGTTCAGGACCTTTCTTAGGTAGACGGTTCCTGAGCTGTCTCAAACAGAGCTGCCACTCAGATTCAGTCTTCTTGGCGAGCAGGTGCGAAAACGTACGCAGGGTCCAGTCCAACGACGAGGGATTTGTTTCCATGCGTAACCGCGTTGAGAGTAGCTGCCGATACAGTCTTGCCTGCCTGTGAAGCTCCGATTTCAGGATCTTTTACACCCTTGCAATGTGCCCCGGCGAAGGGACGAAACCACAAAAGAGCGTCCGAACTTCATACGGAACGATTTTTCGACGAACACAAAAGCCCAGTGAACGGGCTTTGCACACTAAAGCGGCAATGAGCGACACAATGGCATAAGGGTCTTGACGAGAAGCAGTAAAAGGGCCCGTTGAACTAGAAATGAAATCGACAAGTACTGCAGATTTGGCAAGTTGGTGCATAATCATATCGTACTGGTATAGCGCAGCTCAGTTTGAGCATGAGGAAAAGAGACAACAGCGTAGAAGGAAACACAGACAACAGGATGAGCGCTAAACTTCCAACTTTTGTTTATTGCATGACCCTACAGCACATTATATGGCACACCTCACGCATGTGACACCGCAAAACCTGACCAAAAAACTAAGCATGTGGCGCAGCACACGTGACCAGAAAACTCAGTTTACGCAGACATGTCGTTAACAAATCTACGTCTGCACTTCACCGCACGCGCTCAAGAAAATCGATCTCTTTTCCGGATAAGGACTATACATGGCGTACTTACACACAGTTTAACACATTTCGCAATTGAATTCGCCTCAATGATTTCACGTGTCAACTGATTACGACTGCGGCCCAACACGACGCAACGGTCAAACAATGGAGTGCATGCACACGTCTTACAATGCATGGCCAGAAAACTACCTGAAGAAACCTTGTTTTTTTACATTGTAACAATGCTCGCGCAAACGGTCATTAATGCACCTACCCGTCTGTCCTATGTAAACCGCGTCGGACGACAGAGTGTTTCCCCGCGTACTTTCCTGGCGTTATCACCGCCGTCCCGGCACTTCCCGGTCACGAACGCCGCGCGCGTTATCGGCGTGACATGGCATTCTTGATGGGAATGTGCCGAGAGCCGGGTTTTCAAGAGAGGAAACCTGAGCAAGCCAGATGACGATTATAGTTGTGTAGCAAAAAGACACCTTTTAGATGTGACGCATCTTATGGCGAAGCTTAATCCGGTGGTGGTGGTGTGCCGCGTGCCCACCTTTACTGCGCATGCGCAAACCCTTTACAAAAAATAAAACAAAATTCTCCATCTCCCGCTAAAGGGAAACCATGTGTGGATGCGAAGCAGCGGGGAGATAATTAGCTTGAGCGGGAGGAACGTCGCCGCTCTCATTTCACGGCAGCGGTCCGGGCGCTCATCGCGGCGCTGCACAGGAGAGAGAATGAGGCGCGCGCGCTCCGTCATTTTCATACCGCGGAACTACCGTGGCACCCCCAGCGGAGTATGCAGCTGTCACACCACCTGTCGTGCGCGCCGCTCCGTACAGGATAATAATAATATCTGGGGTTTTACGTCCCAAAACCACGATATGATTATGAGAGACGCCGTAGTGGAGGGCTCCGGAAATTTTGACCATCTGGTGTTCTTTAACGTGCACTGACATCGCACAGGACACGGGCCTCTACCATTTCGCCTCCATCGAAATGCGACCGCCGCGGCCGGGATCGAACCCGCGACCTTCGGGTCAGCAGCCGAGCACCGCTCCGTACAGGATTCCTAGAGGAAAGGGGGAGGGGGGGACGTGCATGCGTTGTGGGACGCTCCGTAGAGTAGACGATTCCTAGAGGAGGAAAGGACGCGCATGCGCTGTGGGGATGTGGGACGGCCGGAGCCGCTCCGTAGAGTAGAGGATTCCTACAGGAGAGAGGGGGGAGAGGACGCGCATGCGCTGTGGGACGCGGGCGCCGCTCCGTAGAGTAGATGATTCCTAGAGGAGATAAAGGGGCTGAGCGTAGGAGAGGAAAGGGGAGGGGACGCGCTGTGGGGGGGTGTGGGACGTGGGGGCCGCTCCGTAGAGTAGGGGATTCCTAGAGGAGAGAAAGGGGGTGAGCGTAGGAGAGAAAGGGGACGCGCATACGCTGTGGGACGCGGGAAGGAGGGACGGACTAAGCCCCCCTCCAAACACATGCCAGCAAGATCAAGGAATGGGGTCAACCTGGGCGACAGACACCACCTGCCTAGCCGTTGCTAAGCAGCCTCTCTCTGCTCTCGGCCATGACTCTAGGAATGGGGTCAACCTTGGGCGACAGACACCACCTGCCTAGCCATTACTAAGCAGCCTCTCTGTGCTCTCGGCCATGACTCTGATGATTGTAGTAGTGTTGACGGCCTTCATATTACTACAGTGTTCTGGTTCGCATAATGGGTGCTTCCCTACTTCATGAAAGTGGCCGGACGCGGGACACGGGACGGGGGACGGGGGAGGGACGGACAGAGCCCCGAGCATAAGATGCTTCGCATCTAAAAACCTCCTCTCCCCCCTCTCTCTCCTCTAGGCATCCCTCCCCGCGGCAACCACACCCTCACTGCGCATGCGCCTCCGCTCCTCTCTCCCCTCTTACACTCCCCCCCTCTCTCCTCTAGGCATCCCTGCCAGCGGCGTCTACACTCCCACTGCGCATGCGCGTCCCCCTCTCTCTCCTCTACGCATCCCTGCCCATGGCGTTCACACTCCCACTGCGCATGCGTGCCAACCCCCTCTCTCTCCTCTCCTACGCTCCCCCCCTCTCTCGCCTCGCGACGCCGACGCAGGCAGCGTCTGCTAGCGAGTTTCTTGGTTGAAAAAACCGACTGCTCGCGCTGCACAACCGTTCACTGGCCACCCCGTATATATGGCAATGGATCTTGACCTCCAAGGTGGTGCCGGTGGGAGATTTCTCCTGTGCGTTGTTGAACAATAAAAATTCGCAGCGTGCGCGTTAACTAAAAGCGGAGTTCGGGTCTCTGTGTCTAGTCGGAGTCTTCTGTCTCTCATTGCCCATTAGCAGCGATTGGCATGTTCCAGTAGGAAACACTGCTCCATCACTGCCTGCTTTGCGCGTCCCCAGTTTTCTCTCCTGCGCAACGCTGCGATGAGCGCCAGCGTCAACGCCGCCGCCAGTGTAAGCGTTAGCGCCCGCTGCTTCACATCTACCCATGGTTCCCTTTAGCGGGAGATGGTGTAATTTTTTACTCGATTATTTCTTAGGGTGTATGACAGAGGCTGCAGTGGAGTGCTCCAGGTTATTTCGACCACGCGGGCTTCTCTCGCGTACGCTGACATCGCACACTAGACGGGCCTCTTCAATTTTGCCTCCACCGAAACGCGACAGCCGCAGCCTAAATCGAACCGGTTTCTTTCGGGTCAGCAGCTGATCGGCAGCCGCAGACGGTTCAGCCACTTAACCTCCGGGGCTGCCGATCACATTGAAGTCGCTTATATATGGGGTATAATTGTAAAAATAAGCGCGATCAAGATAGAGACACAAGACAAGGACACAACACGTGGTAGTCCTGTTCACGCTGATTTTTACAAGTATGCATCTTAACAAGTTTGCACCCACCACTCTACATCGATGAATAGGGTGCACCGGATTCGCGCTTTTGCATTGCTAACTCTGCATCTTCATAGAAATTGTGTACTTGCTCGGCGTCAAGGTAGACGAGCGACGTTGGTGTGCTACTTTTAGTTTATATCTCCTACTTAGTTTGGTGAGAACTCATACTATCATTTTATTGGTGCTGTAGAATTCATGAATGTTTCACGCAATGTCTCTGCAGATTACCAACCCAACGCCGTACTCTCTCTTCTGGGCGATTCTTAAGCGATGGCGGACGTCGTCGTTTAGTCTAGTCATTACTGCGTGCCCTTCCCATGCTCTGTCATCGGTAAGGCGAATAATATCTCAGTTAACGACTGATTGTTCTTCAAGTACATCCACTAAACTATAGCTTATCTTGAAAGGGTTCGTGTGAGGTAGTTTCCAGTGGCGGCCTGGCTGAATGCCACTCTCTGACAGCCACCATGGTCAGAACATCTGTAGCTTCTGGTGACTGAAAGCCAGGGTTTATATTGTAAGCGTTATGTGGAAGGTGGCGGCGAAATACTGCACCATGGAGGCCACTGCCTGTTCTGGCGACGTCTAGTCTTTTGGAAGTACGGTGGCCTACGGCGTGTAGTAGAGCTTACACTACTGTAGCCTCGTTACCCCGATGTTTACCAGTGGCAGGCGCCACTCCCGGCCCGTTTGCAAAGCACGGGTGAAGAAAGAAGCAACGGCAGCATCAAATATCGCAGTAGTTGACGCTTCCGTAGGTTTGCGCTACCGTGAAAAAATAAATCTTCGGGAACTTGAACCCGTGAGCATGATGCTACAGAGACGTGGCGAAGTAGGTGGATGGCCATGCCCCCAAATTATTTGCTTGCTAGTTTTCACAAGCTCGGTGGCCTTATGGCTAGACACTCTCTACATCGAATTTTCACGGTTCTTGTCAGCAGTGTCTTCTACTGCGTTCAAACCATTCGCAAGCTACCGGCAGGCTATTGGTCCTTCGTGGTCTCTTTGCGAAAAGGCACGCGGGAACCACGGTGCTGGTGCAGTTAACTATACCACTACTAGCATTTGCAATGGTGTGGTCAATATCCTTTCGCAGTTAACAAAAATGCTCCCTGCTAAATCCGCCTCGTTGATGCTAGAGGTTCGACTACGTATATTACGGACAACAATACGAGAAGTGAAGTTGTGAAATTTCAAATTCATTTCTCCACCTATTTCTCGGTTTAAAGAAGATTCCAAGTTTTATAGTAACACTCTTAGAGCACCAACTCGAAGGCAGGGAGAAAATAAGCGCTCGTGTTTGGCCATCGTGATGAGAGGCGGGTAGGTTTGCGCTACCGTGAAAAAATAAATCTTCGGGAACTTGAACCCGCGAGCATGATGCTACCGAGACGTGGCGAAGTAGGTGGATGGCCATGCCCCCCAAATTATTTGCTTGCTAGTTTTCACAAGCTCGGCGGCCTTATGGCTAGACACTCTCTACATCGAATTTTCACGGTTCTTGTCACCAGTGTCTTCTACTGCGTTCAAACCATTCGCAAGCTACCGGCAGGCTATTGGTCCTTCGTGGTCTCTTTGCGAAAAGGCACGCGGAAACCACGGTGCTGGTGCAGTTAACTATACCACTACTACCATTTGCAATGGTGTGGTCAATATCCTTTCGCAGTTAACAAAAATGCTCCCTGCTAAATCCACCTCGTTGATGCTAGAGGTTCGACTACGTATATTACGGACAACAATACGAGAAGTGAAGTTGTGAAATTTCAAATTCGTTTCTGCACCTATTTCTCGGTTTAAAGAAGATTCCAAGTTTTATAGTAACACTCTTAGAGTACCAACTCGAAGGCAGGGAGAAAATAAGCGTTCGTGTTTGGCCATCGTCATCAGAGTAGGGTTCTGGTACAAAAAACATGACCTCTGTAAACAGGCAGGCCATTGTACAGGAAAACCAGTGCTGCCAAGGTAGAATAAGTCAACACGCCGGAAAACACGAACCCCTGCATAGGTATTCAAGCATAAAGTAGACAACATTGCTCTGACATAAACAGAGTTTCATATGTCTGCTTGCCTCCACTGCCGACATATAATCGCTAACGCGTTCGCCTAGCACTGCTTACTGCACGAACACGGTCACAGCACGTGTTCTTTTTAAGACTCCGATGACGCCGCCGATGAAAATAATCTGCTGCAAGGGCGCTGCAGTAAATGAGATGGCAGCAGATTGGAATGTTATGCGAAGTAAGGCTATCAGCAGAATCCTGTAGCATCCAACGTGATGCACTGGATGCAAGGAAACACGGCCGCCGCAGCAAGCGAAGCGACCTTCGTGCTATCACTACATCGCAAACCGAGCAGTGAGACTGGCACGTACATATGTATAAGCCGTCTTTTGATGCCTCTATAGATAAGAACACGCGACCGCGCCCGGCTGAGCAAAGTGCGGAAACATGCAGCCGTCCCTCCGTCTCATGGTCCTTTTTCGCGACGAAAAACGGCCGGCGTGTTTCCTCTCCTCTAGATAAGCGTTCGTCGCCTCTACTCGCACGCTTTTATTCGCACATACAGCATGCGGGGCGCGGGGCGATGTTGTCGATTGGCACTTTATACGGAACATAACGGCGGCGCCGACGCCGACGGCAAAAGGCGCCGAGAATGACCACTTGGATATTGCGGAGTATGTCCACTATTTGAGTGGTACAACCAGAAAATGGTATAATGTGCAAATTTTGGATATCGCATTAACATATTAGGCAAATAGGAAAATCAGCTTTCTAATGGTTCTTCGAGCCAATGCGCGATACAAAGATGTGATGCGGCACTATGGTTCAAATATGCGTCTAGCTGTGTGCAGGAGTAGTCTCTTGAATAGTACTCTTTCTGTCATGCTGCAGAAATGGCGCTTCCGCCATTCGCAATGGCACATTTTTTTTTGTCACTAGGACAACGACGCAGCTGATCCCGCATTATATCACACAGTGTTTCCACAAAAGCTAAATGGCAATTGATCACAAGACCAAAAAGCCGGCAGATCCCAGGCACTGTGGGAATCGATGTAATGCGAAGCAGCCAGAAAGGAGCAAATCATGATTTACATAATTTGCATGTAATGTTTTACATGTTAGGACCTGTCATTTATGTTCGTCATACAGTCACGTCGCGCAATACCAATTTTGGTGTATATCAAGCTAGCGAACTGGACGCAAGCGCACCATGAGCGTGGCATGTAAACGGCGTTGTAGATGACATGCATGCCAAGATTTTCATGTTACCACCTACCACTTATGTTCGTTATACAGCCATGCCACTCAATACCAAATTTGGTGTATATCAAGCTAACGAAACGGCCGCGAGCGCGCCATGAGCGTGGCATGCAAGTCATGTCGCACATGACAAGTCATGATTTCCATATTATGACGTGTCATTTATGTTCGTCATATAGTCACGTCACTCAATCCCAAATTTGGTGTATATCAAGCTAACGAAATGGCCGCGAGCGCGCCATGACCGTGGCATGCAAGTCATATCGCACATGACATGTCATGATTTCCATATTACCACTTGTCATTTATGTTCATCTACAGTCACGTCACACAAAACCAAATTTGCTGTATATCAAGCTAACGAAACGGCCGCGAGCGCGCCATGAGCGTGGCATGTAAACCATGTTGTTCATGACATGCACGTCATTATTTGCATATTACCACCTGTCATTTATGTTCGTCATACAGTCACGTCACTCAATCCCAAATTTGGTGTATATCAAGCTAACGAAACGGCTGCGAGCGCGCCATGAGCGTGGCATGTAAATCATACTTTTCATGACAAGTAAGTCATGATTTTCATGATATGACCAGCCATTTATGTTCGTCATACGGTTGTGTTATGCCATACCAAATTTGGTATAAATCCCATTAACAATACGGCCAGGAGAGCCCAAAGTCGTAGGCGGCTAGATAGATAGATAGCTAGATAGACACAGATAGATAGATACGCTCAAAGTCGCCGAAGTTCGCTAAGAAATGCTTCGCATTTAAAACAAAGATCTCTAGTGAGATCGGTTTTGTATCCATCTCACAAATTTACGCTAATGTAATGTTAGACGTCCCTAGGATTGCCCTTAATTGCAAAAATGACTGCAGATTTTTCATTCCCAGATTAATGTAGATTTCTTTATTTAAATTCGTTATCAGTTATGTCACAACACAACGGAGTTTCGGGACTGCGTCAGTAAGATTCCTGTTTACCAGTTTGCAATCATGACACCACTTCGACAATAAATATTTCTGACATACTAGGATCTTCAAAGTCCAACCTAGCGGTCTTTAGGGACGTTCTCCTAACCTCCCTGCCTTCTCCCTTTCTGTTTGCTTCCTCCTCCTTCTCCTAACTTTCAACGAGGTGACTAAACATTACCAGCTGGGCAGAAGGGTTTTCCCCCTTCCTCATGTGAAACTCTCTAGAGCACAGGCATCTACCCTCCGCATGCTTCAAACCAGGTCATATCCAAATCTTCATTCCCACAGCCAGTTCATTGAAGACATTGATCTAACATGCCCAGATTGTGGCTCCGCATCTACGTTAGACCACATGTTCTGGCAGTGCCCCTCATTACAGAGTTCTCAACGCACGACCGAAGAGGAATGCAGCTCTGCGCTACGGAGCTCAGCACTTTTACATCAACTCAGGGCCGTCCAGAGGGCCCACGACCCGGCGATGAGGCTCGGCCTATACCCGTCCCGACGTAGGGGCGGCCCGCTGCTCTACCGCCTTGAGCGGTAGTGTTCCTCAGGACCTCAATAAAGTTCTGTGTCTGTCTGTCTACTAGGACCGAAGATACTTCCCGTGTAATTAACCAAACCTGAACACTGTTTGTTTCGCTTAGGGCCATTCTTTCGACATCAGTTATAAAAATGATGTCGACCCATATACAGGACGTCCCAACTAGCGCGCAGCAAGATTTAAAAAAAAAACAAAAAAAAAAGAACAAAGAGGAATGAGTTACGCCAAGAAAATTTAGTACATGTTGTTTCCAGTTCACTGTAGCAGCCACAACGATTTTTTTTCGTTAATGAGGTTTAATTAATTAGTCATGAATGTGTCTGTAACTTTACAAGCGCTCACCCAATTATCAGAATGTCAATGAGGCATACAAAGGCACGTTTAAATGACATCTAATAGCGCCAATTTCAGCACCGATCGTACTTATTGCGAGCCTATTATTTCCGGTTAAAGAAAGCCTGCGAAATATTAAAAACAGCATGCGATTAAAGTGCAGCGCGCCTTAGGAAGCAGCACCCTCAGACAGGCTCAGTGTAAGATAGCCAGTATGAAAGAGAAAATGCCGAAAGAAAACAAAGTGTATCACCCTGTGTGCCACTCCCCGGCCAAGGAGGCGCGTTGCTTTGGTCTTACAGAGCCGGGCCGTTATGAAAACAGCGCGCCGGCCGCGCTATCAATGAGAAGAGTCGGCCGTGAGATACGAATAATGACATAGGCGTACAATTGAGTGGAAGGAATCCCCGCAAAATTGCGACGCATGTTGTTGACGCTCGTCCTGTATCCTTTCGTTTGTTTGTTTTTTTTTTCTTTTTTACCCTAAAATAAGTATAATGCATTCCTTTCCCAAGTGCGGAACCCTGTCTCTGGCAGCGGAACCAAGAAAAGCGCTTCTTTGCTGTAACCTTATTTGAGGACGCCGTTTTCTGTTGCGGGTGGGAGCGTAGTCACGTGTTATTTCTTACATTTTGCTGGTTTTCTTTATAAATATGGGGAAAACGAGCACGCAATAAGTAGGTTGTTGAAAATAGCGCACTTGAACATGGCTACACGTCTCACTGACATTTCGATAATTAGGTGAGTACTTGTCGAGTTGCAAACACACTTGCGAATGATTATAAAAATCTCATTAACGAAAAAAATTAGTAGTCGTGGTTCCAGTGTATACTGGGAACATACTGGGTTTACTGCGCGTAACGTCATTGCTTTTTTTTAATTATATGTTGTTTTTGGGAGACGTCCGCGCTTTAATATAGCGCCGGTTACACGTTTTCACGTGTAATAAAAATCGTGAATATCGCAGCAGTGAAAAAAAAATTACGTCAACGAGCACTTGGAGAGAGAGTTCATGTAAGTCCGTTCACGCAGCCACACGTAAAAACGCAAAACGCAGTCCAGGCACAAAACACCACAGTTCACATAAAATGCAGTCCCACGAACCCCTATATGCTGAAAATAATAGGCAATGTCCAATAACGTAAGAACACCGGAATTGGCGAAGTGCAGTCGCAGGGACACAGAATTAATATGCACATGAAGCCACACTTAACGCGGAAACGGTCTGGTCAAAGTATACGCAAGAAATCAGCCTGAAAGGTTTTCTCAATAATTTCCACGTACACCACTCGCTTCTAGCCTGTTCGTTGCTAATAGTGCACGTTTTCGTTTGTGTTGGCCATGGACATAGGATTTTTCTGTAAATGTACGAAACAATTGGGAGACCCATCAGCTTCGCCTCTAAGAGTTGAACGCGATAGCGATATCCTGTCCCGAGTGCGTACTTAAATCACTTAGTGCATACTTGCTATGCACCCACTACGTGGTGTTAACGCGCAATAAGGTGTGTGCCTTTTGTAATCGGGTGGCCGCCTTTAAACTACGAAATCGTTATGATATATATGTCACATGTTATGACGCCCGATGGCAATGTACGCTTGTACCACGCAATATTACTTGGGATATTACTTGTTATATTGCGACGCCTATATAAAGGGCGCTTGCGTTTTCGAAGCACGAAAGTTATTTTCCCTGAATTTCCAAGCAGAGGAATTTATTTTCCCGCTATTTCTAAGCAGAGGCGTGGCTGTGTGGAAGAACACCTGCTTCGCACGCAGACGGCCTGGGTTCGATCCTCACTCGCACCCGGAAGTTTTAATTATTTTTAGGAGCGAAGCTCCTTAGGCCGGCACCCGTTCGCCGTTGAAGCTCCCTGGATGCGTCGCCGGCTCAAAAAGACAATGAAACGCCGTGTGCGCCGAACGCCGAGCGGTTTGCTTCTAGCGCACCAGAAATTCGAGGTTAAATAAAAGAAATAAGCTCTGTGCACAACTGGATATAATGGTCGTCTTCACTTTCACCATCGTGAATTGTGAAACGACATCCATCATTCTAGCGCAGCACGGGCGCTTTGTCTAAAGTAACAGTAGACGCTCTTCTCTCGCGGCGCCGGCGCAACAACAAAAAAAATAAAAAATAAAAAAAGAAATGGCACGCGGTGCAAGGCGCTCGCGGCGTTCGGCGCGCGTTGCGCAAAAAACAAGGTGCGCGGCGCAAAAACAATTCGCGTTTATAAACGACAATAAAATTTACCGAAAACCATGTTTGTACATAATAAAAAAAAATAAGGACCCACTTGACATTACTTAGGGCTCCTCACAGAATATGGATAGTCGTCCTCAGAAACGTAAACGTGAATATGATGAAGACGATAGGGAAGTTTTCGAATAGCGTACGCAAAGCTTTGCGGTCTTTGCGGTCGCCCGCTATTTCCGTCACTTAACGGGGGGCCCACAAGCGGTTAGCGTATGACGCATGCGCAGTTGCGGTAAACGCAAACGCAAAGCTTTGCGTACGCTATTCGAAAACTCCCTGATAAGCAGCTTGGCAAGGATGCGGAACGCAAAGCCAGAGCAGCGGCAGCAAGATGAGCCCGGCAACAGGGTCCTGCGGTTAAAGCACGACGAGCGGAGCTACAAAGGTTACGCCGACAGGATCCTACCGTACGTGCTAGAGCGGCCGAATCTAAGCGCCGACGCCGCCAACCGTTTCAAAATGTACATAGCTGTTTGCTTCCCATTTCTAAGGAGCTTCGCTCATCGGTTGTATTCGTACTCGGAACAACTGCTAATTTTTTTATTTTATTTGCATCTTTCTCAATTTTTCGGTCATGGACAACATGATGATTTTTCGCTCACAACCAACGACGCCGACACCGACGCCGGAATTTCTGCGAAACGAGCTCTTTAAAGCTATCGCATTAATATTTAAAAGAAAATATGTTACATAGTTCATAGTTGTTATGTTTTAAAATATGTTAAATATTTAACATATTTTTGAACATTCAAACCTTATATGAAGCTTCTGGCTTCCTTATTTCTATGCAGCTGACATATACCCTTATGAGCTTGTAATGTCGACGTAACGCACTCGTAATGTGTCATCTACCAAACATCACATATGCATTGTCTTATGTCCTTTAGCATCACGTGTACGTAGGAGACGGGAATGACCATGCAAATGTCGATTTCTGATGACGAGTCCTCAGATTTATAAAACAGGTTTCTAATGTGAAAACACGTCAAAGCAAAAAAATATCTAAACTGCTTTATTACAGTACAATGGGCTTGTTACAGATCTATGAATTCCCTTTAATTTCTAGGAAGTTTAAACACATAGTCGGAAGGAAATATTTATTATGTACTGATGCACCTTAAATGTAGCCATCTTAGCTAAATTTACTTGATGGTTAGCTAAAACAATTTACTTATGCGAACATCTGAGCCGCTTATATGCACAACATATGAGACAAAGGCTGTCAAGTGAATCATAAAAAATTACACCATCTCCCGCTAAAGGGTGTGAAATGAGAGCGGCGACGTTCCTCCCGCTCAAGCTAATTATCTCCCCGCTGCTTCGCATCCAACCATGTGTAGGATGTGAAGCAGCGGGCGCTCAAGCTTACACTGGCGGCGGCGTTGTCGCTGGCGCTCATCGAAGCGTTGCGCAGGAAAGAAAACTGGGGAGCCGCAAAGCACGCAGTGATAGAGCGGTGTTTGCTACTGGAACATGCCAATCGCTGCTAATAGGGCAATGAGAGGCAGAAGACTCCGACTGGACACAGAGACCCGCAGTCCGCTTTTAGTTAACGCGCACGCTGCGAATTTTTATTGTTCAACAACGCACAGGAGAACTCTCCCACCGGCACCACCTTGCAGGTCAAGATCCAGTGCCATATATACGGGGTGGCCAGTGAACGGTTGTGCAGCGCGAGCAGTCGGTTTTTTCAACCAAGAAACTCGCTAGCAGACGCTGTCGGCGTCGCGAAGCGAGAGAGGGGGGGACGCGCATGCGCAGTGGGAGTGTGGACGCCGCGGGCAGGGATGCCTAGAGGAGAGAGGAGGGGAGGCGCATGCGCAGTGAGGGTGTGGTCGCCGCGGGAAGGGATGCCTAGAGGAAAGAGAGGGGGAGAGGAGGTTTATATTTTGATTTTTTTTGAAAGGGTTTGCGCATGCGCAGTAAGGGTGGTCACGCGGCACACCACCACCAGCAAAGGCTCAGTTTCAACTTTCTTTAGGGCACGGCACACTGAGGTGCTTATCGCTGTGTGTCTGTGTGCAAAGCGTCGAAGATCGCTATGCTAAGACTCGCGAAAGCAGCTTTTGAATAAATAGCAGCAGAAAACTAATGAGTCGCATCTTTTACCGAGGCTTCGTTGAGACGTAGCTCATACAAATGAGCTCCAAATTTTGCTTTCAGTATCTGAAACAAAAAAAAAAACAGGGCGGCGAAGCGGCTCTTTAATTTAAAATAATTTAATTTAAAAATAATCAAAACATTCAATGCCTCACTATTTGCCTTAAAACGGTAATACTTTCAGTAGTTTACAGACCACCGTGCGGAAACAAAAAAGGATTTCTTTTCCTCTATGGATAAACTTCTATCTTATCGGAGCGAAACAGGCAAAATGTTCGCAATACTAGGTTATGCGAACATTTATATGATGGCAAAAAATGCAACAACTAGAAAATATAAGCAACTGATGTACTCTTACGTATGCTCAAATATTATAACTCTACCAACACGAGTGACCGCCTCTAGTACCGCCCTATTAGACGTTTGTATCACAAATGTACATGCTCCTTCTGAGACTGCCGGTATCATGTCTGTTGACATAAGTGATCATCTCCCAATTTTCTGTTTTCTTCCCTGCTCTAAGAAATGCAAGCCCAACACCTTCTCGTATCGCCTCATTGGTACAAAGACGCTAGCCCATTTTCTCTCCCT
Organism: Rhipicephalus appendiculatus; assembly: GCA_030522465.1. Lineage (NCBI taxonomy): Eukaryota > Metazoa > Arthropoda > Arachnida > Ixodida > Ixodidae > Rhipicephalus > Rhipicephalus appendiculatus. Next base: position 6,034 of record JALIZH010006517.1, on the reverse strand, counting down.
TATTAGTGAAATAAAGTGGGAATCCGAACTACTTGAAAGTGACCCAAATAAGGCATAGAATACATTTTTCGATAAACTGATTGCAAGATACGATAAAGCCTTCCCACAACATTGCGTTATAAAACGACCTAAAAAAATGAGGAAACCGTGGATTAATGCCGCGCTTTTCACAAAAATTAAAAGGAGAAATAAAATGTACTACACTTTCATAAAAACACGAGATATTAATCAATTAGCCGAAATTAAGACGTATCGTAACCAAGTAAATTCAGAGCTAAGGAAAGCGATGGAAAAATACTATGAAAAGGTTTTTTCGCGTACATATACGAATCCTAGAAAAATTTGGCAAGAAATTAAAAAGCTGTCTGGAGCAAATGCTACTTGTGAAGACGTATATGGATATCTTCAGTAAATGGTACTCTTACAGACGACGAAGCAGTGACTGCCTTAAATGCTCACTTTGTTCAATGCTGTAACATCAAGAAGATGAAAATCAAGAAGATGTAAGACTCACTGTACCGCAACAATCTGTACCCAATTCTCTCCTGTTATTTCCTACAACTCCAAGTGAAGTTCAAAAGGTAATCAGTAGTCTTAAGTGCAATGCAGCTGCAGGATTTGACGGTATATTGGCCTCTCCCATAAAATACGTATCTGATATCATATCTACAGTCCTAGCCCACATTATCAATAGAATATTCGAGTGCGGAATTTTCCCAAGCAAACTTAAAATAACCCGAGTCTCCCCAATTCACAAAGGGGGGTGCAGACCATTCTGTGAACAATTTCCGGTCGATATCAATACTACCGCTCTTTTCAAAACTTTTTGAGGCTGTTATGAACTCACGACTGGTAGGATTTTTAAATAAGTACGCCATAATTAGCACATCACAGTATGGGTTCCAAAAAATTAAATCTTGTGAGGGCGCACTAATCCAAGTGAAACATCAAATACTTCAAAACATTGAAAATCGTTTATACACGGTCGGTTTATTCCTGGACCTGCGTAAAGCATTTGACAGTGTGAATCACGAAATACTACCATCTAAACTTTATAACTATGGGATACGCAGTACAACATTGGATCTTATGCGAAGTTATTTAACGGATCGTTTTCAGTACTTTTTACTCAATCAGGTAACCTCTCCACATCTTAAAATACAGACTGGCATACCACAGGGATCTATACTTGGCCCGGTATTATTTAACATATACATTAATGACCTCCCAAACATTTCACCAACACCGAACATAGTCATGTATGCGGATGACACTAACCATTTCTTTTCAAGGACATCCCTACAACAGATTGAAAAAGAAATGAACGATTATTTAGATTTATTGTCTCACTGGCTCAACTTAAACAAACTTCAATTAAATGTTACCAAAACTAAGTATATAATATTTAAAACGATAAATAAACCAATGCCTCTAAATATTACTGTTTTATTGAAAGGAAAGCAGATAGAACAAGTAGCAACGCAAAAGTTTTTGGGGTATGGTTTCAAGAAAACCTCTCTTGGGACAGACAGACACAGAACTTTATTAAGGTCCTGAGGAACACTACCGCTCAAGGCGGTGGAGCAGCGGGCCGCTCCCAAGTCGGGACGGGTAGGCCGAGCCTCATCGCCGCGTCGTGGGCCCTCTGGACGGCCCTGAGTTGATCTAAAAGTTCTGAGCTCCGTAGCGCAGCGCTCCAATCTTCTTCGGTCGTGCGATGAGAACTCTGTAATGAGGGGCACTGCCAGAGCATGTGGACAATCAGATTAATAAGCTCAGCAGTGACCTTAGTAAAGTAGCAGGCTCTGTATATAAAATTAGTAGTCTTATACCATTACCATTAAAGAAAGCAAAGTACTACGCCCTTTTTTTATTCCAAAAATCAGGTTATTGTGCATTAGTCTGGGGAACAACAACAGCAAAAAATTACGATAAATGAGTAAAACTACAAAAAAGGGTAATCAGAAGTTTCGAAAACTATCATGGCAGACCGCGAGACCTACCCACACACAATCTATTTGATTAACACTCATTAATAAACGCAAATCAAGTTTACTATTATAGATTACTTTTGCACATAAAAAAGCACAGACTCCATGTTAGTAGCCTACCGATTTCATCTCCTCGATATCAATTACACCATCAAACTAGAATGCCACCACTCATGCGAACAAACTATGGACGTCAGGACCTGCAGTATCAAATACCCCGGTTATTAAACATTGTTGAGAATGACATCGACTTTTATGGACCCCGCTTCAAAGAATTTATAAAAAACTTTCTTTAACATTGTACGATAACTTATCAGTAACTTTTTAAGTACACCGTTTATGCATGTTTTTTTTAATTCTTCCCGGTTTGTGCTGCAGTTTGAAACTTCATAATTTAATACATATAAATATATATTCCTGAAGTGTTTGTATGATATGTTTCTTTTCATGAAGTGTGTTTGTATGATACGTTCCCTTCCATGAAAAGGTTTTTATGTTTCATTTCATGAAGTGTTTGTATATGTTTGTTTCCATGAAGTGCTTGTATGATGTCGATTGTATTGCTTTATTTGCAGTTAAAATATGTACATGCATGTTTATTTGAAATATTTGGATGCTTTATTGTTGTACGCGCATCAATACCATGTACATGCATGCCGAATGCCCGTAGGAGTAAGAGCCTTTGTCAGGCCATATGACCTTTAGCTCTTACTCCTCTTTCTGTATAAGAAAGAAATTATAAAACTTCAAACTTCAAACAAGTGCACGCTTAGCACCTCGCTTACGCGAGCTGTTGTTTTTACCGAGGTCCCCTGAAAGACGTAGCTCACGTATCTAGGCCCGAAGTTAAACTCCTCGTGCCTAAAACAAGCAGTTGCGCTGCAGGGCTCTTAACCTGAAATCGTGGTGTCAACGCTGCACACCGCGCCTAGCTGTAGCAGACGACTCTCGTTTGACCTGGCGCAAAGTTGGACTGCAGCGCCGCAGTGGCGGGGAACTGCAGCCAGCCGCCAGCTCCCCGTAGCATAGAGTTAATATTAACCTAATATTAACGTTATATTAACTCTATGCCCCGTAGGCGAAGCGGGGAGTTCGAAAACTGGCCGGAGCGGCAGCGTTTTTCGGCCGTTGATAAAGCCTGTAGCTCGGAGGCTGTGGTGGCGCCACTTGACTTCCCAAAAGCGTAGATCAGTCCTTATTTGTACTAACATCTGTCCGCGCGTACTGTTTTTTAAACTTTCGGTGCTTTCGGTATCACGGCGCGATTTAAGGTGCATGCCCGTTTTGTTTGCCATTTTGTAGTGGGCTACTGATTGACATTCATTTTGCGCAGCCCCTCGCCTTCACTTTATACGCATCGTGCGAAAGGTCCACGTTCTGACTTCTTTGCAGTCCGCGCATGCTTACGAGATCTGTCCGTCCGTGACATTCTACGCAGTGGCAGTGTATATATTTAGCACGTGTGCAGTCCGCAACAATGCCACTTCAAGGAAGCTTGGGCTACGAAACGCTGCTATTCGGGAACTTCGCTTCAAGACATCGGCAACGGTGCACGGGGCATTGCCTTCGCGGGTATTCTTTTTAAGCGAGAGTGCCGTGGAAGTGCCGGTAAGTATATATGTATATACATCTTCTTATCTTACAACAGGATCTTCAAACCAGGAACCTCGCAGCTCCGTCACGCAAATGTTATCTCCAGGTCGTTGTCTATTTGTTACGCATACCTGTGTGCACCGAACTAGCAACAATAGATAGCGTTTATGTAATTTGTTTTGATGTTCTAAATTTGTCACGAAACGGCGCTGTAACGTCCTGCTCAGCATGAAACACTCGGAAAACGTTCAAACAATGTATTCGCATCAAACCACTGACGTAGCCTGGCGGGTGGGTCAACCCCCCCCTCCCCCACCCTCCCTTTGAATTTTTTTCAGTTTTAACGCTCATACAAACGCGCGCATGAACTTACACAAAGGGTGATTAACCTACCTCCCCCCCACGCCCCTAAGCAAATTTCTGGCTACGCCACTGCATCGGACTAAACGTAGTCTTTTTCCTCAACATTTATTTATCGTTGGCGACTGATTGCAAATGATGCACGTGCATCGCTGGAAACGAGTACAATTTAACGCGCTTATTTTAAAAAGGAAATGCATGCGATGTATGTATAATTGTTGACCTTGTTGTGCATTCTCGAGCACACAATTCATGTAACTCAAGTTGTGTTACGACAGTTGGGGAATTTTAAGCGCTCGATTTTTTCTTTGTTAGATACAGCCTTAATGAGCACCAACATACAATCAGGTTGTGCTAGTCACCTGATATATGCATGACTTGAAGTTGTCTGATTCACCATGCACTTTGAAGTCTTAAAAACTGTTTGACAGTTTTAAGACTCCGTGCATTTAGCGGCATTAACACTCCGCTACTTCATCTCTTGATGAGACCTTTATTGCGCATACTAGTCCCAGACAATGCTCAGACAGCCTGAGGTGGTCTTGAGGATGCCCTACGCAGTACAAAAGAATGACCTGAGGACATCCTCAAATGATCCTCGATAAGTTCCTATCCAGTCCATTTGTCCGGCCCCAGATCATCCTCAAGTCGTCCCGAGAACAACATTTGGGGATTTTTTTAGTACGCATTAAGGTTGACCTCAGGACAGCATTCAATCAAGGCTTTTAAGAGGCATGCTGCGCCCATTGGAAATGTGGTTTTCCAATGTGACTGTTTTCCATTTATCAACTAGAAAATTCAGCCTTAAAAATTAAAGCACGCACTGACTCCTTCAAAGAGCATGCTTTAAGCTTTCTTATTAATAGCTTAGTAAATCACTATACCAGATGAAAATATAAAGATGCAATGACGCCAAAAGCTTTTTTTTTTATTAATGTCAGTTTCAAACACAGAGTTGGCAAAATGGGGTTGCTTTCATTAAATCTCTTCATTTGAGGTCTTTGGAGATTGACCGGATACTAGAGGCGATATCAAAAGAAATAATGAGCAGGACTTTGTGAAATACAAGAAAGGCTTGTGCAGCAAAACTGACAAAAGGAAGACTTAGTGACAGATCCAGATACACAGCATTGCGATAAGCCCAGGTGAAAATATTCCAACTGGAAACAACTGGGACCAGTTCAAGTGGTTTATGGTCAAATTCCCAGTGGGGACCATTTGCCAGTGGGTTACAACTGGGACCCGTTGGCAATTGGTCCCCACTGGGAATTTCACCATAAACCACTTGCACTGGTCCCAGTTGTTTCAAATTGCTATTGGGACCAGTTGTCAGTGGACCCCTGCAGTGCATACAGCCGAAGAAGCTTGGCTCTGAAACTCGACTCCATTTATTAGAAACTTTACAGATTTTGCACGGGCCGTGAAGCATCTTTATTGCTTCCTTGGAAAGGCGGCAGACGCTTGCACATTTCGGAGATCTCATGCGAACGTGACCATCTGAAAACAATATTTACACTGTTAGCGAAACTGTAATGACTACTTTACACATGCAGTATCCTACCAAAAATTAAGCTTCATCAACATTCAACAAGGTATTGGCTTATTAGTGAAAAAATCGTGCAGTGTGCCCCTATGTAAAGCCGATATTACCCTTAACCAAAACACAAGTACTACCTAGGTGCAATTACGGATAGCTCCTGTAAGCAGAAACTGTCTCTCTTAATACATCACTCAATCGATGAATATACCACTGCAAGATATTTTTTAAGAAGGATTTATAGTGAGGTCCTGCTCAATTGTGCCCATCAATATGCGATTCTAATTTTCTTCAAATCCCTCTACCATATACAGTCAACAACATGTTTGCGAATAAATAGGCACACCTTTTAATGTATATGTATACATTGGTAAAAGGTACAGATACACCGCAGTATTATTTGGTGCAATAAACACAAATCATGGCATGTACAATTCTCAATTCTCATCCCCTTGTGAATTCTCATAAAATTCACGTTACAAACACTATCTACAGAGATCATGCCCTCATCTATTCCGATTTTTAAACAGTCGAGTTTATCTCAGCGGCAAAA